>JARHVA010011071.1:0-96865 GCA_037957365.1 Torreya grandis
GTTAGAAATCGATTTAAGAAATTGATGTCAATGATCCCACCGGTGTCAGCTGATAGTTGACTGATGTTGGCAGGTGGAGAATGGGTAAAAGGGCTAAAAATAGCTTTTTCCTTGTTCTCCATTCGCCAAGTGCATTTGCCGTTGGAGAATGGTCAAAAGGTGAGGTTATTAAGCATGAGTGTTAGTTAGACAGTTGGAAGGGAGTGAGAATAGGTCATAGGTAGATGACTTAGTCTCAAGGTGAGTCATAGGGTAGGAAATGGTCCAAGGTGAGTGTCCCTAGGTGAGGTGTCGAGGTGATGTCACTAATTTAAAATAAATAGTTTATTTTAAATTAATAAGTGTGTAAGGGATCAAGGGAAGTCGACACAAATTTGGTGTCTATAATAGGATGATGGGTTTCAAATTTTAATTAGGTCTATAGTCAATTCAACTTTGAAATGAATACCTACAACCAAATAGATGATAATTTCATTAACACAGTCATATGCTCTCAAAGTACAACATAATATACTTTCCATTCAAGGTTAAACTTGTGAGGTATCCTATGTAAGACAAATGATAAATTGAAATTTTACAAACCTTTATTAAAGATCATAAAAGGTACTATCATCTCATGAAAGCACTACACAAGCTAACTATATCGATTAAGACTATGTAGGGCATAAAAAACACTATTTTGAAGAGTAATATGATAAAGGGAGAGATAAGAAAGGTTGCCAATGAATTTGTAGGTATTAATAGTAATAAGAGGTATCAAATGGATATAAATTACTTCTAATTTCCCTAATCAACACCTACATCACTATCGATAGAGGTAACCATATTGAATAAAATGAAAATGAATGATGTCTTGATGAGGCATAAAAAACTAAAAAGTGACTAATGAAGGGTAAGATAGATTTAAATAAGGATTTTATATCATAATAAAATAATTATCAAGAATTATTAGTCCAAAAAACATCAAACACAAACCTTTACACATCAAACATATTATTGCATACACACACAATCAATGTTTGAAGGCATTCATGAGAGAATTTAAAGGTTTTTTAGAATCTATAAGTGGAAATAGGTCCTAAAAATTTGTAAAAATAATCAATATGACTATATAAAGATTATAATTCTAGTCTAAAGGTCAAATGATTAGTTTAAGTGCTCACTATTTTAACATAACCACCCACATGTCTACTAGCAGTCAAAGAAAAGAGTAGATGCACTTTTAAGAGGAGTTTTCGAGAGCAATAGAGGGGTTTAGAATTCATGAAGAGTTTATGAGAAATGTTATGATGATGTTATTAAATTAATTTTATATGTGGAGTTAACCATATTCAGGGTTTCAAGTTAGATGCCCTTGAGGGTAAGTAGAAGATGAGAAAGCTAAGACAGGCATGTATGCTCATGGTACCATCCACATGAGAGGGGAAATAATTAAAGGAATTAGATAGATATATGGATAATGAGAAAGATAGAGAAGCATATTTTTATGATAGGTAAGCTCAAGTGATACAAGAGAGAACATTAAACCCATCTATAAGGGTTACACAAACTCAATTACCAATGACCCCTAATATAATCTTAAGAGACCATGGAGAACAGGTGAAGGTTAGGAAATAAAAAGAAGTAAAATGGGATGGAAATGAATGGGATAAAATTTATTTTAAATCCATAATATCATATTATACGTTCCTCAAACCTTGAAATTTATATTAGGCTAAAACACACCTAAAGCTAGTTTTAGGCCTATAAGGCCTACACCACATGAAGACACGAACACAATCTATCAAGAAAATATGAATTCATGAAGATGATTAGGGGGATGGTAAAGGTCCAATGAAGGTTTTTAAATCAGGTGTGAACAAAGGAAAGGTCAATTTCACTCTCATTGAGAAATTCAAACAATGCAGTCTAAAACACTCATTCGAGTCACCTATTGAAGTGCTTATATCTTTTGTCATAAGGGGAGTTTGGATAAATTATATTATCATGATTTAAGGAACCATATTAAATTATAATTAATTAATTATTTAGGTTGGTTGAGGGGATGATGTTTATGAACCATCACTAAGAGTATAAGCATGTACAAAATGCAAGCAGAACCTTACATGCAAACTTCTTTACATATGTATCTTTGCACACTTTTTACATGGGAACCCAATATTCAAAAGAAATTTAAAGGGGTATATCAAATAAATATTAATGTAAATAAGTTTTGATTTTGAGGTATGTACTTTATGAATCATCATTAATAAGGTTCACTTTCAAAACCCTTCAAAACCCTCCTACAGACTGCTTTTGAGAAAAGTCAAATTTCTTGGAATAAAAACCTCATGAATCATCCTAAAAGCTATTAAAACAAGAAATAAAATTAGATAAGGTCTTGTACATGGTATCATGATGTATGGAACTATACGAACATGGTATAAAACATGGGTTTTTAAATAAAAAGTGCATAAAGGAGAGGTACAAGGTAGTTTAACGGATTCCAATCCATGAAGAGTGAAGTTTGTCACTTTTTCTCCCCCCTAAAACCATCATATGCTCATATAATTCTTGTAAATCCCCTTTTGAGCTTATTCAAAATATCCAATCTACAAGAATTCAAGACAAGATAACCTAGTCAACTAGTTTAACTAATTTGTAGGTGTTGCTTACCAAAGAGGATTCATTTCATGATATGAGGCTTTGGTTCATGTCTTAAATTCACCATTTGTTCATTTATTCAAAATTTTATGTAGGTTTTCAAAGCCATCATATATAGGAATTAGGATACTAGGTCAATATAGTGAAGTGGAAAATGGCATTGGATGCTATTGATGAAAGCAAATTTTTAGTAATTTGGACTATCAAGGACAAATTAATATCCCTGCCATTTGAAACTTTCTTAAAAACCAATCAATTTCCCTTTGTAATTGGTCAAAATGGTCAATTTAGACATAAAAATGTGAATTTTGGTTAAAAACATCATGAATGGATTGAAAATGATTCATTTTCATTGAAAAATAGCTTTGGACATTTTCAAAAACATTAAAATATACTAAGTTTAAAAGTTCAATTCATGAAAAGGTGTTTTGAAAGGTTAAATAGCCCAAAAAGGTCCTAAAATAGCCTCCCACATGCCAAATTTGAAATTTTAAGGCATGGAAAAAGGTTATAAAATTGTAATTTTCATGTTATACCATGTATTAGTTCTCAAACATTCTATTTCAAGTGGTGGAGAGGTAGAATTAAGCTTTTAAAAGGAGAAAATGGCTTATTTTCACCTATTTTACAAGAAGAGTATGAAATCCATATGGATTCCATATAATAAGAGGTATGGGGAGATTTATTCAGAGAATATTCAAGATCACATATCAATTTTATAAATATTCATGGCCATATAGGCCCTAAACTAGCTTCTTTTTGCTTTTTTGCTTCATGGCATAAAGGGACATACCTGTAGGTTTTCTACTGGTTTGGTCTATTAGAGGAGGGTAGATATCTCAAATTTGGGGTGAATAGAATATAATTATGGGGATTCTTGATGGTCCAAGTGTTTTCTCAATTGGATTATCCATGCTCATGAACCATCTAGTTGAAGTGAGGGTAAATTCTACTACCTAGAATCCAAAAAGGCAGTTGTTTTTCTTCAATTTCTTTTCACCTGGGCAGAGTTTCAAAAAAGTTTAACTTGTTATAAAATATTGAGGAATTTATCTACCATTTCATGATATAATTAATGTGTTATTCATCCATTTAAAGGTTAAAAAAAGGTCACAAAGTCAACCATTCCAAATATGTAGTTGGCAAGCTTGCAAAGAGAATTTGTATGGTCTAAGGAGAAGAAATTAGCTTAAAATTTTCAAAAATTTGTGTTTTTAGGGTTTTCATCAATATTTAATGATTTTAAAGTGAAAATTTTAGATATTATTCAAGTTTCATGGCTAAGAAAGCCATATCCATGCTTCAGGGTGTCTTAATGGGCTAGTTTTGCATAAATTAAGGTTTCTTTGCCAATTTTAAGGTTTTTTGGGAAAACCGTGATTATTTTTTGGCATGTTGTCCTCATTAAATGATATATAATCTATGATGGTATGATGATTAGGTATATATTTTTTCATACAATTATTTATTTTTTCCTTGTCATGCTCTCTCACCCTCCTTTCCCACCTCCATTCCTTTCACCTCATTCCATTGCCATACTCTACTTTTTCCCACTATGTTTTCACCTTCCTTACACCCTTCATCATGTGTTATTCATCATATTTCCATCCCAATCATCCTCAAACCCCATTTCCATTCCATGAAGCTTTTCAAGAGGGCCAAGGTTGATAAAATCACCATCAAGCATGATCATGAGGTATATGGCCAACTAAAGCATCAAAATACAGTCATGAAGAGGTGACCTACAAAAAGTTCATAAAGTCATGGTAAATATCTAAAGCATCATATCAAGTTGATAGTAATATTCTCTCCATCATGGCATATTCAAATGACCTCATCCAACATAAGAGTCTAGGAGGAACATGATTAAATTCTTAATGATGATCACTCTAAGGCCTGGTTCATTTTCTTTCTATACATGGATGATGTTGTATAGTCTACACAAGCCTATTTTGCCTCAATGAAGGTTTCATTATTTGGTTTAAGGATCCTCTTATCTATTTAGGCCTAGTTGTCATGATGTATTGTTAAGGGAGAATCAATAATTTTGGATTTGATTGTGAACTTCAAGAATATATGTAAATCTTTCAAAGGTGGCTCAAAAACATAATGATCACCTAAAGGAAAACACTAAGAAGGAGCATTGTCAGCATTGTTACCTAGTCAAGAGTGGTCATATGGATCCTATGCAGGATTAATGATCTTCTAATATATGTATAGGGTTCATGAAATCAGTCAAGAGGTTTTATTATATGATGAAGACCATACTCCTCTCATTGCAATGATAACTATATCTACCTATAGTTTCAAGGATGATCTTTAGGCCTAAATAAAGACATGGAATAGTGGATAGGTTATTCATAGTCATAGTTTATTCAAAAGGCTCTCAAGAAGGTGAAAGTAACTGGTCTACTAATTAATGTGTAGGAGAATCAACTCTAGACTCAGTCAAGGGCCTTGGCTGACTCTAAGATAGCTCACTATGATGACCTACAACTCACTATAATAACTTATATCCAAGGGTTAATTCATGAGGGTTGATAATCATAAAAGACAAAAGACTTCAATGGTGAGTGAAATTTACTAAGAATTATTTTTAAAATCCTAAATGACACGAAACACTTTAGTATTTCATATTTCCAAAACATCTTTTGACCATGGCTCAATTTATACAGAGTGAGATCATACAAACAAAGAATGGTTTTCTAAGGTTCCAAAAATGGACCTTTGAGGTAGATAGTCAAAATAATTATGTTCGAGCAAGAAGAGGTATACCAATCATCATGAGGTTTTAAGGAATCATGAAATGGAAAAAAGCTAACCATATTCAAAAAGCCACTTACAACAATTTTGGTAAGAATGAATCATTTTAAAACCCTATGTCATAACAAAGAAGTAAAGGAGGGTTTGAGCTTGTTGTAGGTTTAATGAAATATGAGAAGCACAAGTGGAATTTGAGTTGGTTTATTTCATGATGTTTCAAAATAAAAAGTGGCATTCCAATTCTAAATAAGGGTTTAAGAACCTAGAAAGTTAACCTACAACCATCTATAGGGACTAATTACCTTAAAGTCACAGTCAATTGCATGAAGTTGGGAATTATGCCTCCATAGTGTTGAGAAGGATTTCATAAAGGTTGAGAAGGGTTTCATAATTCAATGGATCTCTCAAGATAATTAAGAGGAGTACTATACATTCATCTACAACCTAAATGTCATCCTACATGCCCATATAGTGAGCTTTGACAGCTAGACTACAATTAAACTTGTTTTATATACTTTCAAATCTTGTAAGGTTTGATGATTTATATGCATTAATTGATATATTGTTCAGTGGTATTCTTATATAATCAAGGTGACATTTTCAAATCATAGAGAGAGAATTGGTGAGACATTAAATAAGATCCTACAGGCTTATATCATCATATCCATAATGGTAAGGGTTTTGATCATCAAATAGGATTTCCAAGAATTATAAGTATGCTTAAATATAGGGTTTGGAAGCCACAATTCATGATGAGATAGGTATAAATAAGCTATTAAAAGTGACCTATAGGTCTATGTCATCATCTATATCCATACATTCTCAAAGATAACAGGGTTAGTAGGAGCATTGTGGTATGTAAGAGATTTTAAAGGGGCATAAGAGGATATACTAATACTAATGAAAGGTGAAAGATAATGAGGTCAAGTGTTTGATAAAAAAATAACTCAATTTCACCGTATAATGCCTCCCTACAACTTTAAGGGCTTATAGAAACCTATAGCTATAAGGACAAGCAATCACACCATAGACATGAAGTAGGAACAAGGTAAGCAGTAACTATAGAGCTGTTTCATATGAAGGAGATGTTTAAGGAAGAAAATTATGAAAATATAATAAATGGATCATGGTGTGAATCTCAAAGGACCACCTACATAGTTGTGTACATCAGACATGTATGGATTTATGCATGAGAGAGACTTTAAACCTTGTATACTATTCAATTGCCATAAAGAGGATATGTGAAAAGATATATTTTATTCTAAATGGTTTTAAAACACATATTTAATATGGATTATTCTCAAAATCATGTTAAAATATGATAAACTTTCACCTATAACACCAAAATACAGTCATTTGAAGCCTAAATACATTGGTTGAAGTCTTGACATACTTGAAAATAGGGGTAAAGGTTATTTTCTAAGCTCCTAAAAGGAATATTGTGTTAAATGAATATTATTTTTACATTTATATACTATAATAACCATGAAATAACTTTAAAAACATGAAAACTTAGTCAAATATGCAGATAGTCCGTGCACAGAGGTCAGAATTGGGAGAAATTTGAGGATTCTAGGAGCTACAAGTGGAATTTTGACTTAAAGTTTGGTACATAGGGTAATAATGAGTTGGATAACATACTTAAAAAATTTAATAGCCATTTAATTAGTGGATATATTTTATATTTTGTCTCAGACCTCAGTTTATTCGTTTGAGGTCCCCATTGGAGCATCCTTCATTCCAGAGTGTCACAAAAACTTCTAGTGCCATGAAAAAGATTTATAGGCATGGGATGATGTTTTTAAATCATAATAAGACCTATATATAGTTTTAAATTTTCAAATTTTATGCAAACCATGCTCACACAGTGTTTTGCAAGCAAATATGCACTTAGGTCAAAAAGGCATTTTTGGAATTTTCAAGAAAAAATGAATTTAATAATATTTTTATAGAATTTTAAAGGTCATATAATTAATTTTTAATTATTTTTGAAGCTTTTAGGATCTATTTTCATTTTAGTGAAGTTTTTCACTTTTTACAATTCTAGGCACCCTTCTAAGCCACATGTTTAGATGCTCATTTTTTTCACCACATGTAGAGTTTGTAAAAAATATATTAGTATGTTTTTATGAAACATATGAAATTATAGTTCATTAAAATTTAATATTATTTTATGTTCTGTGCTTTATGAACAATTGCTAAGAGTGTAGGCGACCCAGAATGCAATCAATTTCCCACAGGCAAATTTCATTTACATGGTAACTTTTAATTTATTTAATATGGGAGAATGATGTTTTAATGTATTTAAGAGGCTTAAATTTATACACATTAATGGAATTTTTTATGTATTTTGAGGTCTGTAGCTCATGAATCATCAGTTTCAAGATTCAACTTTAAAACCCTCCTAAATGCCTAAAAAACTAGTTTTGAGAAAAATGGATTTTATTGATATAAAATCATAATGGATAAACCTAAAAAATTTAAAAACATAAGATATACTCAGATAGGATTCCATAAATATAAATTTAATATATGGAGTTGTACATATGAGGGCATAAGTCATGTTTTTTGTGGAAATAATCATGTAAAATGAAGTACATGGAAGTTAAACAAAATATAATTAGTGGATATAAAATCTTAGGAATTTTTATTAATCTTAAAATATTCATTTTATCATAAATAATACTGTAAGTTTCTCTACCAGCTCAAGCAAAATGGCCAGTCTTCAAGAAAATGGAGCAAAATAGGCCCAGTCAACCCTATTGACTGAATGACGAGTGTTTTCTCATCAAAATCAAATATCTTGTGATGATAAAAGTTTTTACAGGTATATTTAATTATTTTTTCAGGTTTTATTTCATATTTTTTATGTTTAATGGAGTAAAAATTCAATAAGATAGGCTATTAGGCCTAATTGGCCTAATAGGCTTAATTGGTCAATCAAGCAACTAAAGAATGACATTGAAAATATATCTAATGAATTAATTTTGGAGTTACCACATACCATATATGTTTTTTTTAAGTGGATATATAATTATAAAATCAATCCATAAGTTCCAATTCATGCAAGTTGAGCTCAAGTTGAGTTAATTAGTCCTTAAGGGTCAAATCTATTCAGTTGACTAGTTTGACTAGTTTCATGCACCTCCCATGCTTTACATGCAAGATAAAGAAATTGAATAAATTTAACCCAATTTAAATATAGATTTATCTTCCAATTTATGGTGTGATTTTCATGCAAGGAATGTTGACAAGTCAACATGGGCCCACCACTTCTCAACTCTATGCAAAAAATGAAGAACATGCAATTTTTGAAGACTTAGAAGATTTTAAAGCCTTTATTTAATATTTTAAAAGGATTTTAGTCTTATTTTAACTAAAATAAGACTAATACTTATATTTTACATGAAAATTTGGATTTAGGTATGTTTTTATACTTATATATTGGCTTTTTGAAGCTATTTTGAAAGATTTCTTGAAGCAGAGCAAAAATTGTAATTGACACCACTTATCAAATAAAGAAGATTTTTTGCATATGTTTTTTTGGATCAGAATATAGTGTATTTTTTAATTTCATCCCAGCATATAAGTGAGATATATATCCCATTTTTTTATGTCCTTTCCTCACCTACTATGAAAATCTCATCCTCTATAGGTTATTTGAAGAGCTAGGAATATAATTTGCTTTACAAGCTTCTTTTAGGCTTTCTTTTGAAACACTTATGTTTAGGATTGAATGAAAAGTTTTATTTTAGATTCATATGTGTGTCTTACTCAGTTTCAAAAATATTTCATAGAATATCAATCATTCAGGTACATCATCCCATTTAGACATGATTTCCCATTTTAGTTTCTTTCTCCCTTTTCATCCCCAAAAATCAAAATAGTTTAGTTTTAAAGATAAATATTAAGGGAACCAACCCTAGCTAGAGGTTATTCCCAATATAGAGTCACCCACACTCTATAAAGTTCAAAATGTATCAACTAGAGAGAAGGTGTGCCTTACATATCTTCAAATAGGGTTCTCTGCATAGTGATAACACAAATCTGGAGTTATCATGCTTCATAACTAAACTTCAAGTGTAGATTACATACACAACTAGATATTGAGTGAAAATTAATGAAAAATAGGGATAAATAATAATTTTATTGGTCTTAAGTGCCAAGCACTCTGAGTTAACTAATCATTGACTAGCAATTAATGCATGTTCCTTGGTCTTCATGAAAAAAAGGTCATTCGCTTAACTTAAGATGATTCATCTAACCAAAGAATCATTCAAAAGGAGTTTAAACAAGTCAATATGGCTGACCACCTTATTTTTAACACTAAAAAGAGCTCATACAAGGCATCAGACATGGATATATTTTAAGGACTATTTGTACTAATTGTAACTAAAAATTGTACTTGAGTTAAGGATTAGATAACCTCTTCTTCTCTCCTCTATCCCACATGGGATTGTTCTCTTATGATCTTTTATATATTTAGGGTTTTAGGCCTATTATAAAGATCCCTCTCTTGGGCATGATGAAAATCTACCAAGATTGAGCTTTGTAAACCTCTTGAGATAATAAAATGTCTATTTTTAGATTCCTTTATATAGGTTTAATATGATTATGTCAATTTTATTTACACAAGTGGTAGTATTTTCTCCCTTTTTAGGTCCTAATCTCACCTAGATACTAGTATGCCATATTATTTAGGTCATATATAGTGTTTGATGTTGAAGAACTAAGCTAATAGTGGATATATTGACTAGTTAGTGCCTTGAATCATGAGTTCCATCATTGCCCTCATGCTTTAATCACTTGATGAAACCTCTATGTGAAATACTATCACATAAAAATCCTTTGGAGTTGTATAATTCAATGATCTTCATTACTTTCTAGTGTTGTATGAGTTTGAATAGAGTGAATGAACTAACAAATACATGTGTATCATCATTAGTAGAATAATATTTCCTTTTCAATTTATTTCTCCCCATTTTCACCCCAAAAATCAATTAGGTTTTAGTAAATTGAGAAAATTTGATATATTTAGAGGAGATATCCCCATAAAATAGAGGTATGGTCTAGTTATAAGTATCCCACAACCTTAAACCATTCTAACATTAGTCCAAGTTTGAAGAAGATTTGAGTAGTTTAATTTATCAAGGTGTAACTTGAGTTGCTAATGACTACTTATCCTCCATATATATAATTTATATACTTGTACCTAATTTTCTACTTCTAGGACACTTGCATCTCAGTTAGATGCCTATGTTGATGCAAGTGTCTTTACCTGATACAAGTGTCTAGTTCCCTATAGTCATTTAATTTTTAAATAAAACACATTGCTATGATCAAACTAAGTGATTTAATGTGGGATATTCTCCAAATGGATTTGTATAAATACAATATCAATCCTCATTAATTCCTGACCTAGTACAAACCTAACAACTTTTTGCCTATTCATAAGGCAACTTATCCAAAACATTCAATCAAGCATTCAAATGAGTAAAGATACCCAATTTTCTCCTATTTTCATATCAATCATAGGGATAACACATATATAATTTTGAAGTACTGAAAGATCATCCCATGAGACACATTTTCAAAGTTACAAGCTAGGTCACTCTACATACATTTTTATCACACATTGTATGATACACACATAAGGCATAACTATATAAATCTAAGACCCTCTTAATGGTATTGGATATGTAGGTAGTGATCATTTATAGAGGGGTCTCTGGGGTAACTAAGAAACTTTTTTCCACTAACCCATTTTTCCCAAAGCCAATACGAAGATGAAGACCTAGGTTTTTTCTATTTTATAAGGAGTAGTCCATGACCCATATCTAAATTCACTAGATCAAAAGTGACACATAACCTAGAAATATTTAGGTGGTAGCATCTATTTTTATTAGGTATTATATTTTGGACACCTACATTTGATTAAGATAGAAGCATCAATGCAGCCATCCTAGTTTAACACAAGTATACATAACTATAGAGGTATAATTTATAAAATTAGGTGACTGATATAAAATTCTACTAGGTTTTTTCTATTTTATAAGGAGTAGTCCATGACCCATATCTAAATTCACTTGATCAAAAGTGACACATAACTTAGAAACATTTAGGTGGTAGCATCTATTTTCATTAGGTATTATATATTGGACACCTACATTTGATCAAGAGAGAAGCATAAATGCAACCATCCTAGTTCAACACAATTATACATAACTATAGAGGTATAATTTATAAAATTAGGTGACTGATATAAAATCTAGATCTAGTCTATTTTCTTCTTATTCTAGATCTAGATCTGTATTAAGATAAGGACCAATTAAGTATCTTATTTTCATTATCATTATAGTATCTAGAATAACTAAATTTTTTATTTTTATCATATTTTAGTATAATAAGTTTAGTATATGATTTATCTAATTTTTATAATTAATTGACTCATTATAAATCTATTTATCACCCTTATGCTTATTCATTTCTATATTATTAACCTTAACCACATAATATCCTTATCTAAAATTTAGGGCTAAGTAGGAGAGGGAAACATTTTTCACTCTCCATGGTTTGGAGGGCTCACAAACATGGTCAACAAAAAATTTATCCTCTCCATTGTTGGGAGACCTACAACCAAATGAGTTAAATTTTTTTCCACAACATGGTCTAGAGCCCTCCCAACCATGGAGATGGAAACATTTCCCTCTCCATGTTTTGGTGGATTCACAACCGTGGTGAGGGACTTTTTTTCATCTCCATAGTTGAGAACCAAACCATGGTGAGGAATTTATTTTCCTTCATAATGGTTGGGATCCTTTCTAACTATCATGATGGAAAATTTCCCCCTCATCATAGTTATGAAGGATCCTTCCCAACCGACATGGTTACGAGGCATCTAAACCATGTGAGGAAAATGTTTCCATGGTTAAAAGGGATACAAACCATGAAGAGAATAATATGTTCCCTCGTCATGGTTTTTATGTTTCATAACCATGGAGAGGGATAGTTTTTTCCTCAACATGGTTGAAAAGCCTCCCAGAAATGTAGAAGAAAAACATTTGTCCTCTCCATGTTTGGGAGCACTCCTAAGCAAAAAATGGAAAATTTTTCCCTCTCTATAGTTATGAAGGATCCAAACCATAATGAAGGAAAACATTTCCCTATCAATAGTTTGAAGTCTTTATCCTCCCAAAAATTCCCAACCATAGGAATGCTTTTTTCCTCTACATGGTTGGGATCCCTCCCAACCATGGATATGAAAAGTTTTCCCTAAAAATAGTTAGAGCCCTCCTAACCTTTGATATGAATTCTTTTGTCCTATGCATTGTTGGGAGGGATCCAAACCATGGTGAAGGGAGGATTTTTATTTCTATGGTTTGAATAAATCAAAACCATGGCAAGGATTTGTTTTCCCTCATCATGATTGGGATCCCTTGTCATCCCAAAACATTTACAGCCATGGTGAGGGAATTTTTCGTCTTCTCAATGAGTGGGAGCCCTTCCAATTATGAAGAATAATACATTTGACCTCAAAATAGTTTTGAGAACTCCCAACCATGGAGAGTATATTTTTATCCTCTCCATGTTTGGGAGGAATCCCATCCATAGTGAAGGAAACATTGACCTCACCATGGTTGGGAGCACCACTATGAAGGAAAATTGTGACCTCTCCATGGTTGAGAGGGATCCCAACCATGGTGAGAGAAAATTATTTATTTTCCATGGTTTAAATACCTCCTAGTTATGGAGATGATAATATATTTCCTCTCCATGGTTGAGATCTCCCAACCATGAAGAAGTTTTTGACCTCACCATGATTAGGAGGGATCCCAACCATGGTGAGGGAAAATTTTTCCCTGACCCTGTGTGGGAGACATTTTCATACAAATAATTATCAAATATGGTGATGGAGTATTTTATCTCTCCATGGTGGGGATGGATGCCAACCATGGTGAGGAAATTTTTGTCCTCTCCATACCTTAGAGGGATTACAACCATGGAGGAAGGAAAATTTTCCATCACCATGGTTGGGATAACTCTCAACCATGGTGAGGGAATTTTTTTACATCATCATGTTTGGGATCCATTGTCTTCCAAAACATTCCCAACCATGGTGAAAGAAATTTTTTTCATCTTTATAATTAGGAGGATCCAAACATGGTGAGTGAAAATATTGAGATCTATATAATTGACATCCATCATAACCATGGAGAGGAAAACATTTTACCTCATTATGGTTACTATCTCTCCAAACCATGGAGATAGAAAAGTTTATCCCCTTAATTATTGGGATGAAACGAAATTTTCCTTCCCCATGCTTGAGATCTATCCTGACCATAAAGAGGGTATTTTTTTCTTCTTAGTTATTAGAAGTTATCACAACCATGTTGAGGGAAATTATTTCCCTCTCCATATTTAAAAGGTCTCCCAAATATAAATAGAAAAACTCTTTCCCTCAAAATGTTTGGGAGCTTGCAAAACCACAAAGAGGACATCAACCATATTGACATATTTTTTTACTCTCTCCATGGTTGGGAGGGATCCCAAACATGGAGAGGAAAAACTTTTACCTCATAAATGTTGGAAGCCCTCCTAACCATAAAGAAGATAAAATTTTCCCTTTCCATGGTTAAGATGGATCTGAACCATGGTCAGGGAAATTAGTTTCCTCTCCAAGGTTGGTGGGGCTCCAAACAATGGCAAGGGAAAATTTATCCTTCTATATGGTTGATAGCCCCCTAAACCATGGGGAGGAAAAAAAATTGCCTCACGATGGTTGGGTTCCCTCCTAACCATGAATAAGAAAACATTATGCTCACCATGAGATGGAGTGAGGTAAACATTTGTCCTCTCCATGTTTGGGATATAACCTAACCATGGAGAGGATCATTTTTTTCCTCACCATGGTAGAGAGGAATCCAAACCATGGTGTAGATAATTTTTATTTCTTTAGAGAGAGTGTATATGATATTTTTAAATTATGTATCACCTCAGTCTTGTACACTTGGAAAACTCAAACCTTAGATTTTCCTCTTAGTTATACATTCTCCTTGATTCTATAAGACTCACTTATATTATATATTGTGCCCCTTGGCCTATATTTTAATTCAACCTATCTTAGGTTAATGACACACACATTATATCTTTCACAAAATTCTTAAAATGTACTTATCTTAGACCTCTACAAGTTTTGAGCATGTACCCATTTTGTTACTCCCTAAACACTAACATCTGAGACATATAATAACATCAACATTACTATCCTACCCTGAGATAAGTTTTCAATCCCCTAAATTCATCCAATTTACAAATGAAATGTATCATAGTGGTAAACCTAAGTTCTTTAATTCAAGATATCTTCCAATATGATTGGTATAAATACAATATCAAACCTCATTCATTAAATCACCTATGCATACATAGAAAATACTAAAGAGACCAATGCACTTATCAAAAAACAATCTATCAAGTATCCAATTGATCAAATCTTCCCTATTTCCAAACCAATCATAGGGATTTCACATCTATAGATCTAAAGTACTAAAAGAGTAGATCAAGAGGACACTTTACTAAGTTAAAAGATAAGTCAATGTTGTACTTGTTTTGCACACATTATATGATTCACATAAAATCTAACATGTATAGGAGAACTACATCAGTCTAAGGCCCTCTTTAGGGTATTGGATATATAATTAGTGTCTTTTGATAGTGGGTTCACTGGGGTCAGATTGACACCATATGAACGCTAACCCATTTTTCCTGAAGGTCACATTGAAGATATAATGATAGGGTTTTTATATTTCTTAAGGAGTGATAATCCATGACCTAGAATTAAATGCACCAGAATAAAGGTGAACCCAAACCCAAAATCATCCATGTGGTCATATCTTGTTTCAATAAATATTTTATACATGACCCTATCATCTAACTTAAATAGTAACATTGCCACAATCATTTAGGGATGACAAAACTATCCAGATTGCTAGAGACACTGGATCCATAATCTAATAACTATTTGAAAACTATCTTCCCACCTACTTTTAGCCTATTACAGATCCAAAATTATGTTATAGTTGATATTTTATCTAAAAAATATCATAACATTAAGTACCCTAAGGGAGACCCCCTATTTTTTTGACAAAATCCCTTGAATTGGCAAAAAAATCACTATCCCTTTACATTGTAAAATTTGAAACTTTGTATGTAGTTTATAGTTACAAAATTGTAAATTACTTCCCAAGCTCTAGATCCCACAATGCACTAACTAGTAGAATTTGGTACCCTGACTACAATTTCAATGTTGAAAATTGTAAATTGTAGCTCAAGTTTTAGATCTCATAATGAACTAAATGATAGAATCCAAAAACTTGTTTGTAATTTGAAATTTTGAAAATTAAAAATTATAAGTGGAGTTCTAGATGCCATAAACCAATAAACATTATGGGATTTAAAACTCAAAATTCAATTTACATTATAGCAAATTTCATCCTGAGTCCGTTTCCCATGAAACACTTAACCCAAAATCTAAAAATTGAAGAGTAATTTACAATTGTAAACTTATAAATTATAACTTAGGTTCCGGATCCCTCCAACAACCTAAGTTATAGAATCCATAACTCCAAACATAATTTGCAATTTTACAAAATTGTAAATTGCATGCAGGGTTCTGCCTTCCCATTTCTAAATGAGTCAACCATACACTTTGTGTGAGATATGGAGGTTAGCATGGAATTTGAAAAATTTCAAAATTACATGAGGATTTTGGGTTTATACCACCAACAAAAATTAAAGCCTTTATAATAGAGTTTTCAAGGTATAAGTAATGAAATTTAAGGATTTTTTAATTCATTGTTTAAATTTACTAATCAATTTTTGAAATCTAATAGTGAATCCCAACCACAACCATGCTTTTGACCTTAATCCACATGCTAATAAATGACCTTGAGCCTTAATCCATGACACCATTTTCACCCCCCCATGGTATTCCTAGATTTCTACTTGTGTTTTTACCATTATTCTTGAAATTTAAAGCTTGTTTAGACATTTCATTTCTTGAAAAAGGTTTTAAATTCATTTCTTAGGGTTATTGTTTAGGTGTCATCTAAATTTTTAGGGATTATATATATATTAATTAGGCATCAGTAAAGGATATATTGTCTATGTATTTGTTAATCCCTCAAAAAATTTCCAAGTAATTAAGATCTAGGGTTTTCTAGAGATTATTTTCCAAAGTTTTGTTGTGAAAACCTCAGATTTCTCACCCACAAGATTCTTAGTCAAATCTAGGGTCTGCATAACCCATAGCTAGGTGAATATACATGCATATATTTTCACCACTATATAATATTCTTTTTGAGATACCCTTCTGTCCTTATGAACATTATACTTTTTTCAAACACCTATAATCCATATGAGAAGTTCTAAGTCCTTTTGGACATTAGACTTGCTCCAAACACCTCCTAGTTCCATGGGATTCCCACTTACAATTTACACCTTCCATATCTAAATAAATTATCATTGCTCATAACACCTCCTATCCGCATGGGATTTTAGCCTACTCAAAATATCTCTAAGTTATGCTAGACATTACTATTATTTAAAACACTTCCTAGTTCTATAGAGTTCTCACTTGACTTAAATACTTGTTAGTTCCATCAGACTTTTTACCCACATAGAGCACCTCCAATCTTCATTAGAGATTATACTTGCTTAAAGCACTTGCAAACCCTACCATCTCTTTTAGTTATTTTTCCATAAGCATTTTCTCTAGATTTAATGTCATAAAATGAGATGATTTTTAAATCAAAATGCACTAGAGTGACTCTCAGCCTAGAGTCTAACACTACTGAGATCACTAATATAGACTTAGGTCACATTGACCTAGGTCACTTCTGGACCTAAATAAATGTAGAATTTAAGTATGATTAGATTTAGGGTATCTATGACTTTGGACTCCCATAGGTAGTATATTTCCCTTTGATGGTCCAAATCCTTGATTTGGTGCTGAAATTAGTCCAACATTATGATGTTGACAAAAGAGAGGTCATAAATGACAAAGGGGTAAAGATTTTTAATATAAACCCTAATTTCATTAATTTAGTGTTTGTAATACCAGAGTTTGAGAGCTATCTTGACATAACTCTAGAGACATCCTAATAATGTTTTAAATATAATAGAGATGGGTGTTAAAAAATAATAAATAAATAATGGCTTAAGACCCCCAAAGTTGCCTCCACTAGATTACCAAAGAAATTGGCAAGAATTGATATCAAAGATGAGGTTGGGATATAACCATTTTTTTGCATAGGATTACTAGTAGTCTTGATGCTAGGATATTATAAGAGTAGATGTACCAATACATTTAGGTCATCCATTAGAATGCACAATACATCCACTACGCCCATCTCATTAGTGACTCCCTCCACAAGAAATTGATGGAGGTGAAAACCACTAGAAAGTTTTTCATGACTTCCTATCTTATATACATATTGTGTAAAAGATGAACCTTCTTAAGCATCAACATAGTACTTAGTAAAATAAGTAGAGTATATAACCATTACCATAAATTCACATTGGAGGCCAATAGGCAACATTTTAGGAGAGTTAATGATGTGTTCATCTATTACATCATTATCATGTTTGATAAAGATCTTGGGAGAACAAGATTATCAGATGAAAAACTTACATAAATAAATTGATGGGGGTCTTACTTCATTTAGTTCCCCACCTATTCTTATATTAGTGTATTTAGATTTAGTGGCTACCCCTACACACTCCCCAGATATGTCAGTGATAAATGGGTACTAATGGAGCTAGTAAGACAAGTTATTGATACCCATAAGATCCTTTATAGTAGGCATAAGTTAGGAATTAATTTCTTAATTAGTATTGGTATATACACATGCCCCTCTATACTCAAATAAAAGTGTGATGATAGAGAAATGACATAGATGACATTGAGAAATTTAGAGGCTAGGCCATATTATGATGTTTATGGAAACATCAGTAATGCTTTGGTAATTTATACATACTCACATTCCATATTTTGAAGATTATTAGTAGTATCTAGACGATGAAGAAAAGGTCAAATTGAAGGACCATTCTAGCATGACCTTAGAATAAGTAAAAGCATTTGATTTGGCACCAGTTCTCAAGGACTTGGTGGATGATGAGTCCCCAGTGGACCCAAACTACTACAAATAGATTATCACACTACCCTTTCCACTAGTAAAGTGGTTAGTTCCTGAGTCTTTCTCTTTGTTAAATAGAATAACACATGTGATCAATATAATGATTAATTGGCTTAGAAGTAAAGTGGTCCAAGTGACTAAAGATATAGTGAATATCACATAGAAGCTTTTGAAGCTTAAGGAATAAGGAATTCCTTCATTATTAAAGGGTCCTAGTGGGACAACAAGAGAAAAATTAGAAGGGCTAGTGATCCCTCATAAGAAAAATAATAAATCTAAGGGAAAGAAGGGTAATCTAGCAATGATGGGGTAGCTGTAGACCAACCAATTATAATCTCATCTAAGGACACAAATGCAATTTGAGCCTTCATAGATTCAACCCCAATATCTATCATAGTGATAACCCCCATCTCTATTGTTCATCCTCCACCTATGTACATTATTACTGAAGCTCCAACACTTGCACCTCTCATCTTCACCTCACATTCCTACCACATTACCTACAATAATAAGTCCATTACAATGAGTGTAATTATGTCAAGTGGATAATCAATGTCCCCCACAAATGGATACTCAAGTTTCCACTCCACTTTCCCCTAATTCCATTCCATTCATAATTTTTTTCATTCCATCTCCATTAATTTCCAACACAGCTTAGTAGTATATAGCTACAGACTTAGTCATCCTGACTCTAGTTATGCTGGACATCCCAACTTCTAGGATAAGTATTGATTTATATTCATACCATTTCATATTCCCTACGTTAACAACAATGAGTGGCCCAACTCATTTAATTGATTCATTTAATACTTTTGCTTCTACCCTTCCACTAA
Source organism: Torreya grandis (assembly GCA_037957365.1). Lineage (NCBI taxonomy): Eukaryota > Viridiplantae > Streptophyta > Pinopsida > Cupressales > Taxaceae > Torreya > Torreya grandis. Next base: position 19,433 of record JARHVA010011071.1, read on the forward strand.
TTCGCAAGTTCAGAGTCCCTATGTCTACTCCACCTTTAGTATCACTTTCATGTCTTATACCCCCAATAGACACAACTATTTATATTATCCCCACCACTTCTAGTACTAAAATTTACCAATCACCTTCAGTGTATATAGGTGAAAATCAAGTTCTTGATGCAAATGTGGATTTGCAACCAACTAATAGATATGAAATTCTATAGACATATCTTAAGAAATTAATAGCAACATGAACATAGGAATCTAAACTTGTCATAGTGCCTATTAGTGTAGTAGCTTTATTTATAGATTCTTAGGTGATAGTGTCTACATAGTAAGATTCTACCCCCAGTTGGCTAGCATAAATAGTGGGAAATAAGTGAAAGCAAATAATTTCCCCAAGTACACTAGAGTTTGGCCTTTTAGAGATGAAGAAGAAATCCAAATTTACTCCCTGAACCTTTTCTAAGATACTATGTGACTCAAAAAGGAAGAGATATGTTGATATTACAATCCCCCCCAGATAAACCAATAGAAGATTTAGTGGTGGGGACTATTAGATTTCAAAGATTTACCTTGGACATCCAATGAGGGATGGGTTAAATCATGATGTTCAATCAGGAAACTCCCTCATTAAGAGAATAGATAGTGACAAGGTCACTAAAGATGAATTGAAAAACAATGTTAATCAACTCATAACTACACTAAATAAATTCATATATCCCATTGGTTCATTGGTACAACCTGAGTCATACAACCAGTCAACCAAATCCTAGATCAGGAAATAATTTATGTAATGACTAAAATTGTAAGCACGGGAAGGGACACTAAAGAATGGTTAGAGGAACTCATTTCTAAGGGAAATAGTATTATTTCTATGATAATAGACCATTATATAGTTTTAAGGGAAAGAAGGATTACCTTGAGAGAACTGGTCAATAAATATGAGGGAGAAATAACATGTTTGAATCTCTATTATCCCAAATTGATAGCTATAGACTCTATTGATATTGACATCTTCCTTGATTAAGGAATACTAAAAAATGATGGGGAACAAGAGGAATTGGATAGAATGACATAAGTCAGAATAAAGTTTCTCATAGAGGCTACACATAAGGCCAAGGTTGCCCATGATAAGGGCATTGACATGTTGTATGCCATTAAATAAATGTTGAGTAAATTGTCATGTAGAATAGTAGATGATGAATGTAACCTCCTTATAATAGAAGAGGTTAAAAGAAAATTTAAATAGGTGTTATAAAATGAATCTACTAAAACTAGAGTCTTTAACTTAAGCTCTATCCATCACCACATCAAGTATCAAAATGCATTGGATAAGATGGGTAAAGAAATGTAGGAAATCAAGGCTTTGAGATAGGAAATTTTTGACACATCAATTTTTTTTGAAATCACCAATATCTAATCCTTTGGCATAGATGAAGAGAGAATCTAGGAAATTTTCAAGGCCTTTGATGTATATGTCCAGATGATATAGGCTAAGAAAGACAATGAGGTAGAGAAAGTATTATAAATTGATTTTTTTTGTTGAAACATTTATTATATTTTCAACATTGTAAAAACATTATAAAAGTTGTATATATTATACTTGTAACTATATTTTATATCATTTTTTAAGAAAGAGACGTTTATATTACACTTTTGATTTTAACAGGTTGGAAACTATAAGAAGAAATCTTGAAAATTACACTTTTCATTTTGATAATTTATAATTGCTTAAAGTTGTAAAAACACATATTAAAAATTGCAAATTCATTTTTGACAAAGTGACATGACTTTAAAGTTGTAAAAGTCTCACTTGTAATTTTCAAGTTAGCAATTTTGTAAAAAGTAACTTGATTTATTTCTAAGTTATCTTTTGTTTAAACATTGAGTTCCATTTTGGCACTCCACTTTTTGCATGAAGAGCATTTGCAGTTGCATGGAAGAGACCCAAGGCATTGCATGAATATTTTCTTATTTCCATCTATGCCACATCAATTTGAAGATCATGCCCAACTCCTTCATGCATTATTTTAATCCATTTTACCAAGTTAAGGATGCCACAAGCTGAAGATTACACCTCTTTTTACATGAAGTTCTAGATTTGCATGATTTTTTATACTAGGCATTGAAGTTTTGATAACTACATCTCATCTATGAGATATTTCATATAAATATGGGTAGAATATTTATCCCAATCTATATTTTTGCTATTAGTAATATTATTCTACATTTTTAATGTATTTTCTACACGTTGTAACCTAAAAAATGAAATAAATGGAAGATTTTGCCTTTCTTGTCTAAAAAATCCCTATGTATATAAGTTATTTGAATATTTTTGCAAGTTTTAATTCTTATTTCATTCACAATAAAGTCATTTGTGGTATTTTATACCCTTTTATAAGATTGTTTGATTAAAATAAAAGAATATTTTCCCTTTTATGAAAAATAACAAAATATTTCCTCTTATTTCCCATTTGCATGAGTTTGTGATAAAAAAATTTCAATCTATTTTATATTTTTTTGTTTTCATTCAAGTAAGTGTTAAAATCAACTGAAAATATTTTTTTTAATCACCATTTTCAGTTTTTCAAGTTTCATTTGTCAAACCCTTTTTATAGTCAATCCCTAGTTTAGGAGTAAGAATGCTAGAGGAGTAGAATTTATATAAAACTAATATTTTATCAATTTCACTAGATTTAATGAAAGGAAGTAAGCCTTCTCTGGAGGTTAAACTCAATTTGTCAATTTCCTCCAGAGTGGAGGCTTTCTCATTGTATCATTAGATCTTTGTACAATGAGTTACTATATCAAGGAATGGGTGCAAAATATATGTGATAACAATTTTTGGCATGCCTGGTGGGACCAAAAAAAATACAAAGAGATTGTTTCTATTCTTGGTGAGCATTGTACAAGATTTTTACAAATTTAAAAATCACCTCATGACTCTACTAGCCTATGGATTTAGAATTTCAAGGTTTACATATGCCAAACAAGCAAATAAGTTCATCTACTAAATGTAAGAGAGATATTTTTTTAGAATTATCATTTTCCTCTAAAAAGAGATCAAAATCAATCATTCCTAGCCCTAGAGTATATCCTACAATTTTATTTTCATCTCCACCAATTATTCCCATCATTTTCATACCTCCCATAATGACTAGAAATTTGAATTTTATAGCTTTCAATGGAATCAAACCACTCCAATTAGCCCAATACGATGATATACCTAAATCAACTTTGAAAATCCTACCATATTTTATTAGTGAAACTTCCACCACTCCTATGGAACACATAGAAGATATTTCTAATATGTGCTTAGTCCATAATGTGGTATAAGACAATGCTGCAATCAGACTCCTAGTCACCTCTTTCAAAGGTAAATCCTTAGAATGGTACATAGGTCTTTCTCCTAACTATATCTAAGTTTTGATGAGCTAGGCTCTATACTATGTACCCAATTTAAAATCAAGAGTGACTACCTTTCCTTATTTGAATAGTTAACTACTATTCAACATGCTCCTAATGAACACATGATTGATTTCAACTTCTGTTTCTAGAAGACATGGAATAGAATTCTAGTATTGGTCAAGTCAACTTTAAATAATACTTTCCTATATTAATTGAGAGCCTTAGATAGTGATATAATTTTTATGATTAAGTCCATTGGTGGAACCACACTTCTTAATGCCTATGAAATTATAATAAGGGTAATTATTTAAAACAATAAGGGAAAATTTCCCCAAGGCCATCAATGCCTCTATTCCTAGAAATACCTCTTATTCTACCACCTATAATTTCTCCAATTCCCACCATGAGTAAAGCACAAACTTTAACCCATGTACCTACAAGTGATTTATATTAGGTTAAGTCATTACTCAAGAGTTTTAGCAATGAGTTAGTAGCAATGGAAAGGAAATAATGCCAGAACTACAAGCCTTATCAGTAGGCTAACCTAGTATACCAACCCAATAAACAATAATACCAAGGAAGTATGTATCCATACTAGGGAAATTCATATCCACAAGGTCAAAGTATACAAGCAAAATCTCCAAACATCCATCCTCTACTTGCACCAGGTGCTTCTAAAGATATTGTAACTATTTAAAATAACCTAGCTCAAGAGTATGAGTGGTGTTATCCTTGTTCACAACCACATAATTAGAAAAATTATCCTAATGGTTTTATCAATCAAGACTTGATGGTGAAATTAATATCAATTACTCAAGGACAAAAATAAAAATCCACTTCCCAATAAGCAGGTACACAAGAACTTGCTCAAGGTGAGTGAACTCTTCTAAACTGGTACGAGGATGAATTTTATGGTGTTAATCAAGAAGAATAATTATTCAATGGTGGAGGTCCATTTGTAACCAACACACATTTAAATAAAATAGTAATAGAGAGTGATCAACCCCTTATGTTGGATTAAGCTATAACTTCCAAAGTTTTACTAGAACTTGTACATAACAACACAGTATAAAGGCCACCCTTTGTACCCATGAGCCAACCCAAAGTAAAAGTGTTAACTCAAAATCTTAAAAAAGAGGACATAGCTATTTTAAAGGCATAAATAAAGGTTGGTAATATTCCTTTCAACATTATCTAGGAAATGAAGAACACCAATCTGAATGTTACTATGTGGGAAGCACTATCTATTCTCATGTAAAGGGATTTACTATAAGAGGCTTTGAAGAATTTCTAGATAGCATACAAGGTTCCAATGAAAGGGCCTAATGCTTCAATTAACTTGTGTCAACCAAAAACTAACACTAAAATGAGCAAAAGTGGTAAGCCTCACCCTTTATATCTTTTATTCATAGTAGGGAAGCACCTCATCCATGATTGCATAGTAGATATAGGGGCTAGAAGTTTAGTGATGCCCAAGAAAATAGATGATGCCCTTGGCATGAAATATACACCTATCAATAAAGAAGTTTTTCAATTGGATGGGATTATTTTTTAGATAGTAGTAACAATAAAAGGACTAAATCTCACTATTCATGCTTATCAATTTCACAAGATATCTCAATTATAGATCTTCCCCCTTACTTTTCCATTTGTCTTTCATGAGATTTCAATACAAATATGGGAGGATATCTATCTACAAATTGGTCTCACATGTTACTTAGGATGAGATATGGAACTAGAGTAATAATGAGAGATGATCCAATCATAACGGATCATATTGAGCTATACAATCCTATCCTCATTGAGATGAATTGCACATTACAAGATCATGAAGAAGAAGAGGCTCCTAAAGTTGAAACACCTATAGAAGAGATTCTAAATGCTCATATAGATGAATGGGGATCAAAACTTCAATTCAATCCTTATGAATATATATAAGAAATAGGTTTGGGTACATATTGCATTCATAAAATGATGCAATTATCCTAAACCTAGTAAAGCTAGCTGAAGATCTTCAAGGGATGTGGAAATTTTTATTTGATGGTTCAAAAAGGAAAACTAGTGTTGATGCAGGTATTGTCTTGATCTCTCCATAGAAGGAGAGCTATTTATATTCTTTCAAAATTTAGTTTAGCTACACAAATAATGTATCTAAATATGAGGCTTTGATTTGAGGCTTACAATTAGACAAAGATAGAGGGATAAAATCCCTACAAATATTTGATGATATGAGCTGATTTTGCACCAAGTGAGCTCTAAAAGTGTAACTAATTTTTTTTTGTTAAGATATTAAAAACATAGGGTTTGGGACCTATTAGAAGACTTTACCACTTTGAAAATTTAAGCAGTACCAAGAGCACAAAATAAAGATGTTGATTGTATAGCCTTCATAAGATCTTAATATAATTGATCAGAAGGAATAAAGAAGAAAACTAGCCAGCATGTAAGGTTGATGATAAGGCCATATATTCCTACTAATGCAAATAATTAAAAAGTATTTTATAGTGATCAATAGATTATACATTTTTTGAGAAAAGAAGCTAAATTCTTATATGGGAACCAACCAAGGCTCCAAGATCAATATGGAGATCAAATCATCCAGTTGAAGATAAATAAATTACCTATGGCTCTTGTTACATTGGAGAACATCTTTAATTCAAATGATCAAATAAAAGGTGAGAAGAAAAACATCATGGTGAATGAATAAGATTGTGAGCCAGTGGTCATCTTAGAAGGAAAATCACTAAAAATAGGAAAGGTATGTAATGATTCTTAAAAACAAGATTTTGTTGAGTTGTGTCAAGAGTTTGATGATAATTTTTCTTGGAGTTATTATGATTTAAGAGGATTTGACCCTAGCTTAGCCCAACATACAATAGAATTGGATGCAAATACCAAGCTTGTTAGACAAAATAAAAGACCTATTAATCCAAAGATAGAACCCATAATGAATAGTGAGCTATATAAACTAATAGAGGATAATATTATTTTTCCTATCGAGCATGTTAGTTCCCAAAATTGCACTAAAGAAATTGGGCCCTTGTCAAGTATCAAAGCCTAAGTCCTTAGCCAAGTCTTATTTTTGAATGTTCATTATAGGTTAAGTTCATGTTAATTTGACTAAGTCCTAATTTGGTCTTTGCTTAGCATATGTGTCTTTCCCTTAGACTTTTTAAAGATTTTTTCACAAACACTTTACCCAACAGAAATAGGTCTTCAGGGTTTTTATCTCAGACAAAAAGTCTGAAGACTAATTTTTGTCAGACATTTTGTTCACTACAAAAAGTCTAAAAGAATTGAATTATGGTAGGAAAAGGTAAATTACTTGTTTGTTTCAAACTTTTCATCCATGGAAAAAATTCCAAAGGGCACTTGCCATTTGGGCATTTTTCCCACACAAAAATCTTGACAAAAGTCATTTATTTCAGTGAAAGTGTTAGGTTCAAATCTTTTAGTAAAAATGTTAAGTCCAATTTCTTTGGAGAAATTGTTTTAGACAAAATGTCTGAAATAATTGTCCTAAAAAAGATGAAAATGTTAAAGACTCAATTTATTTAGCAAAAGTGTAAGCTCAATTTCTTCAGAGAAAATGTAAAAGATAATTTCTTCATGTAAATTGTTTTAGATATTTTATCTGAAATAATTATCCTAACAAAATATCCATGTAGAGGAAAGTCCAAAATATCTCATATGCTCTAGAGAAATTATTTTAGACAAAATGTTTTAAACAATTGTTGCAATAAACACAATCTTGAAACAAAAGTGTTGAAGATAAGAATGCTGAAGACAAAGACTTAGACAAAATTATCATGGAAGCAAAGTTCCAAAGAAATTTTCTTGAATTGTATAAGTGTAATGGTCTTATGGACATATTTTGACAAGCATATAGATGTCAATTTTAATCCATAGAAAATAGCCATTGGGTTTCAAATGCCCCAAGATAGTCACATGAGCATAAATTTTAGGCCCCATTTTGAGTTAAAATAGAGGTAGATCCAATGGTGCATGTTAACATGGAGTAGGATGATTTGATGGTGCATGATCAAAGTTGAAGATTCAAAGAAACCCAAAATGAGTGAGACAGTGACAAGTGTCATCATCACATGACCCTACCAAAAATATGATAGAGTTCAGAGCAAAGGACTAAGCCTTATCAATATAAATCAATGTCCTATACTTGATCCATGCTAATGAGATCAGTAATGCATAGTGATGGTAGACTATTCAACAAATCTCCAAGCAAATACAAGACCACCACATGGCTAGAATGTGTTATCCTAGTAGAGCTAACATACTAGAAGTTATAAATCCCATAGGGATCCCATGTGGCATGACATCAGGGCTAAAGATAGATAACAACCAACAATGCTTGGTTTTCTAGATCAAGATTGATGGTCTAAATTGATATGTGCACATAGATCCATGATACAAGTGAGATTTGAATCATTAAAGGGATTAGAAGCTATAAAAAAGTGATACATGTCTAATGGGTGATAAAGGTCACATTTCAAAATAATGAACAATGTGACATGGTGAATGCCACATGGGCATACACATCATATTCAAAGGTCCTATGTAGAGTAATTTGCAAAACCCATCACCATTGATAGGTAAATTGACTAGGCAAGTCTCAAATGAATCATGTCAGCTCTACGTGAAGTTTAAAGGCAATTGCATAGGTTGATTAGACAATTCATAAATCCCATTTGCAACTTTAGTACAAATATATTACATGTTTGTAGTATGCATAGAATAGAAAGGGTTTTATGTTCATATAATTAATGATCTCTATGTAGATCTTGGGTAAAGCCTATATGATAAAGAGTTTTAAAAGGGTGATAAATATGTGTTTAGTACATTATAATCCAATGTGACTTTACTAACCCCTCATGTACTCATTTGATACCTCCTTGGGGAAGCTTCCCAGGGGGACTATAAGTGTCAGTTGCAAATTGGCAATTCACAGATGTGCAAGTGGGGCCAAATTTTCCCCAATAGATCAATGGTGGTAATAAGGATAGATGTATTGAAAAAGACAAATTTGTTAAAGGTATATAAGTGCAAAAGGGACAAATATGTGAAAAAGAAGATTGGAGCTAAAAGGGTAAAAGGGCTATTTTAACATAAGTTTGGCATTTTTCATCTACTTTTTTTGTCCAAGTTCCTCCATGGTAAATATGTTATAGGTTTGAAAGATCAATATGGATCACTCCCAGTAAGATCTTCAAATAGACATGAATTAAGAATATTTTCCAGTCATCATTGAAATAACAAGTTTTTACATGGTGCGCATAAGGAAAGGACAACTATTTAAGTAGGTGATCAAGGGGATCTTCAAGCAGTTCCATATAATGATAAAATCTATTTAGTTCCTCAAAAAAATATCTTCCTTCCAACTTTTGTGAAAGACATTTTCAGCCAAGAGATCAAATGATATACTCTAAATCTTCATCATTCCTTGTAGAGGTAGTTGTACCAATGATGTTCATTGTAGATACATGAATGTTTCAAGTGTGGAAAATAAATTTTTATCTAGCTAAGAGAATCTTGGTATTGATTTGGCATTTGAAAGTTCTAAACCTCATTCCTAGATTTGAAATGGGTAAAAATTGTATAAATAGAAGGCTTGTCTTCTATTCAATAGGTTGGTTGGTCATTATGTTACTCATTATATGGGTAGCTATTATTGGTATTTATCATTCTAAATATAATATATTATACATTTTGGGATCATTGATGTGTGTGTTTTTCCTCTCTTACTAAGGTGGTTTCATCTGTACATCCATTAGCAATCTCTAAGAGCATCTTTATATGTCTCCCCTATCCAACATGGAGCAATTACACCATGCTTGTCCCCATGACATCATTTTAAAACACTAATGTGTGTAATATTTCTTTTAAAAGTTTATGAAAATGCTTATGGTTATTTGCTAATTTATATTGGTGAAGTACAGTAATATGTTTTGCAAATGATATTGTTTGGATATTTTATTCTATGCTCATTACTGGTTATCATCTTAGGTTTAGATTTAGATTATAAATCCATTTCTGCATTGTGTTTGGGAATATGTCATTGAATAACTTGTTAGGGCACCCAAGGTTTATGGATTTGATAGGGGAGAACATTTAAAAGATTAGTTTTAGTGTATTTTCTAGTCTCTTAGGGATCATTTGGTATTTACCACTAGCTTGCATTTGAATATTCCATGCATCTTTGTTAAGGAATGATGTCATGAATGTTGAAAGAATCAATATTGTTTGAAAACTACTAGCACACCACCATGCCCTTCCTCTTTATTATCATCTAACTCATCCTACCCTACCCTACATTACAAATAATACACCTAATTATATATCTTAAGTGTTATTTGATAAGCAGATGTATAAATGTTTCATACTTAACATGTGTCTACATTTTGTGCTTTAAAGCCTAACATTACAATATTTTATTCAACACCTACATTTTTGAAGATTATTTTGAATGAAGATTAAAGTAACTGTTATGTTTATCTTCAGTAGCTTGTATCTATCCTAGAACATTTTCTCATTTCATGTGACAACCCTTCCAGGGTGGAGTGAGCAAATTTGGTTATGCTCTAGTTATATTTGTGTCTCTTTGTGCCAATAATCCCCATGGAGGTTGAATCATAAAATCTCTCTATGTGAGTAAGCTACCCAATAGGTCCTCTCACCTTGGTTCAAGAAGATCCAAAAGTAGAAAGGAGCTGACCATACCCTTTGTATGTGCCTCTTAGTCATTTAATACATTCAATCTAGTCTTGATGCTAAACCCTTCCTCAGAGATAATGACATACTAGTGGGTTTCTCATATTTTTTATCCATTCTCTTTCAAGTGTGCAAGGTTAAGCATACGAGGTGTAAAACTAGGAACCATCAAGCATACAAGGTGTAAAACTAGATCTATAAGTAACTTATGTTGTAAAGCTCTCTATTGATATTTTCTTTATATCTTGGTTGTTAATGCCATAGTATTCCACTAGGGATATACCAAGAACTTTTGAGATTTGATAATTGACATATGTTGTTTGTTTCAAAGAGTTGTGGATTTATCATGTTTTGAGGAGGTTTTCCCCTTACTGAACATGAATTTGAAAAGTTCATTGTCTTTGTTTTCATCACATAATCACTAACTTCAGTAAGATATGGTTTCAATATGTATTAATTCAATTTTTTAAATGGTTATATATGAGAAATTTGCTTTTAGTGGTGACTCCAAGACATCATCTGGTTTCAAATAAATATTAGTGCCCATCTTCAATATATTCATATTTGAGATTTATCTTGCTTGCAAAGTTGAAAGCACTGAGGTCATCCTTCAAAGGTGACTCATCTAATAAACTTAGCTTACCCCTAAGTGTTCATCAAAGAAGGAGACAAGTTTAGAGGCATATTGAAGAACTAAGTGCAATTGCTAGAGATTAAGTGGTTTGTTAAAATTTTGGTAATCCTAAGCTTCTATTTGTTGAAATTCCTATTTCTAAAGACTATCATAATTATTTTATCATATATCTTCTAGTGATTTAGAACCTTACAACCCCATTTACTATCCATCTCCCTTTCAACCAGATGAATCCCCTCCTAAGTTTGATCCACCAAGTCCACCTCATTCATCCCCTCATATCCCTTTGCCATTTATTCCTAAACCTACAATTGAATCAATCATGATGCATATGGATCAAAATGAGAATGAGTGTCCTACATTTAGAATTCCTATATTTAGACCTATAAATTTTGATGACATAAAAGGTTATCCTAATGAAGTCCCAAACAAAGTAAGGAAATGTCTTCCAAGATTCCAAGGGAGCAATATAGTCAGTGGTGATCAAAATTTGAGGGATTTTCATAATATCATTGAAGATTATGAGGTTGAAAATGAGGATGTGTATATTAAATTTTTTGTGTACATGCTAGAGAAAGACACTCGTGAGTGGTTCAATTATCTTCCCTGTGGATGTATTGATTCATGGGAAGAAATGAAGAATGTTTTTAGAATTTAGTATGGTGATATATTTTATTCAAGGTTAATTTTAGATGAATTTAAAAACATCAAAAATAACCCTAATGAGTGTGTGTAGGACTTCAACACAAGGTTCAACAAAGCTATGATGCATTTGTCTAAAAATATTAGGCCTAGTGTGACAATGTGCTTGATTAAATACTATGATGTATTTGACAAGAGGGATACATATTACTTGAAAGACAAGGCTCCCATGAAATTTTGGTTAGAAATAAATATGGCCATACAAATTGAGAGCAACATAAAGGTTGTGGGTATTCCCTTGAACAATAAGGCTAATGTAAAGTTGGTTGATCCAAAAAAGACACAATCCAAGACAACCAAGCTCGAAGATACTGTTAAGAATTTGGCCTCCATTATCAAAGAGATATCCTATAATATGGATAGAGCTAAGAAGGCACTAACCAATAGGCCTACACATGATGTTAGAAGTTATAATAGAGGGGATAGAAAATAAGTACTTGATCATTTACATTCTAAGGTAAATGTTGTGAATTTTGATTTTGACATTGATTGGTCTGATAAGTGCTTCCTTCCACATCCCCCATGTGATAATACTGAACCAAGTGATGAATATGTGGATCATCCTGAGTCTATATTTGATGATGATAATGAGATTATGATGTTTAATTATTAGGACTCCCCATGTAAGTTCTCTGCCTCCACAAAAATGATGACTGTTACTTCTATAGATCATTTTTAGAGCGCGATCAAGAAGGTATGTGTCTCAACATATGAATTTGCTTATGATGATAGTATGAAAAAATAATATGAGTTACCCAATCATGATGTAATTGAAAATATGAAGTGTGCTTTGAAAGAAGTGCTGGACATGTATGTAGAATTAGGTGACGCCATTGGGAATGTGGATGTTGTTGAACAACCATCTATTATTGTTGCTAAGTTTGACAACAATAAAGGTGCTATTTGGAGAATAACATTATATGAATATGGGGTTATATTTTGTGCCCCTAAGAATAAATTATTTCAATTTTATTTTAAGTAGTACTTTGAATGCACAAATGACATTTACGATCTTGAAGTACTCTTACTTGGTATTAACCTGATTATAGCCAAAAGACAAGCTTATTTACAACTACTGAAAGAGTACCAAAATATTTTAGCATGGTCTTATCCATATTTGAGATCATGCAAATAGGATTTATTTAAAATTTTCATCCTATCATAGTCTAGCATCAAACCTTTTAGGAAAGTGAAAATATTGGTTTACTTCATCTTGGCCACCAAGCTATTGGAAAAGTTAAAGAGATTAAGGGGTGGTAAAATTATGGGGATGCCAATTGATGACATAAATTTGAAAAATTTTCATGACTGAGCCTATAATTATGTACATAATTGTATAGTGTTTTGTCTTTCTATTATTTGATTACTTTGTTTCCCCTCTACTTTGGGCCATTTTGTATAGTTTCCCTTTGTGTTTTTTGTTGTGTGTTCACTTATAGATCCTTCTAATCTATTTTTACTATGTCTATCATCATTTTGTTGAGCCTTCATGGGTGTTTACTAGAAATTCCTATGTCTTGACCCCATAGCCCAATGGATTGGCACCTGGTCTTACATTTTAGGGTCATAGGGGATATGCATCCTTCGATGAGAGTCAGTGTTAGTGTCCAAAATTGTAGTAAAGCAATTGGGCCCTTGTCAAGTATCAAAGCCTAAGTCCTTATCCAAGTCCTATTTTTGAATGTTCATTATAGGTCAATTTCATGTTCAATTGGTTAAGTCCTAATTTTTTCTTTGCTTGGCATATGTGTCTTTCCCTTAGATATTTTTGGGCTTTTTGTGTGAATACTTTGCCTGATGGAAATGAGTCTTTAGGGTTTTTATCTCTTACAAAAACTTCAAAGACTTATTTTTGTTGGACATTTTGTCTGCTAAAAAAAGTTCAAAAGAATTACATTATGTTAGGAAAATGTAAAGTCCTTATTTATTTTAGATTTTTTGTCCATTGCAAAAATTCTGAAGGGCACTTGCCCTTTGGGCATTTTGCCCACATAAAAACCCTGAAAAAAGTCCTTAATTTTGTTGAAAGTGTCAAGTTCAAATATTTTAGCAAAAATGTTTAGTCCAATTTCTTCAGGGAAATTATTTTAGGAAAAATATTCAAAATAATTATCCTAAAAAAGAAGAAAAAGCCAAATATTCAATTTCTTCAGCAAAAGTGTAAGATCAATTTCTTTATAGAAAATGCAAAGGACAATTTCTTTGAGGAAATTATTTTAGACATTTTGTCTAAAAAAATTATCCTGACAAAATATTTATGTAGAAGAAAGTCCAAAAGAGGTCATATGCTTTATAAAAATTGTTTCAAACAAAATGTTCAAAATAATTTTCCTGATAAACAAAATCCCAAAAAAAAAGTGCTGAAGATAGGAATGTCAAAGATAAAGACCCAAACCAAATTGCCATGGAAGAAAAGCCCACAAGAAATTTGCCTAAATTACATAAGTATGACATCTTTTGACAGGCATGTAAATGTAAATTTTAAGCGATGGAAAATAATCATTGGATGTCAAATACCCCAAAACAATCGTGTGAGCATCAATTTCAAGCCTCATGAAATAGATGTTTGAGTTCAAATAGAGGTAGATCCAATGGTACATGTTAATGCATAACATGACGATCTGACGATGTGTGATCAAAGCTGAATAGTCAAAGTAACCTAAGATGAACAAGATAATGACAAGTGTCATCATCATGGAACTCTATAATAAATTTGATGGAGTATAGAGAAAAGGACTAAGCACTATGTCATCATCAACTATCCAAGCAAGTGATCAAGGGGATCTTCAGGTGGTTCCACATAATGACAAATTCTATTTGGATCCTCAAATGAATATCCTCCTTATAGCTCATGTAAAAGACATTTTAAGCCAAGAGATCAAATGATATGCTCCAAATCTTCATCATTGCTTATAGAGGTAGTTGTAATAATGGTGTTCCTTGAAAACACATGAAGGTTTCAAGTGTGGAAAATAATATTTTATCCATCTAGGAGCATCTTAGTAGGAGTTTGGCATTTAAAATTTAAAAACCTCATTCCCAAATTTGTAATGGGTAAAAAATATATAAATTAAAGGCTTGTCTTTTATTCTAGAGGTTGGTTGGCCATTGTGTTGGTCATGTGTGGGTAGATATTATTGGTCTTTATCATTCTAAGTATAGGCTCTTCCACAATTTGGTATCATTGATGTGTGTATTTTTCCTCTCTTGCTAAGGTGGTTATAGTTGTATATCCATTAACAATATTTGAGGGCATCTTTATATGTCTCCCCTATCAAACATAGAACAAATCCATCATGTTTATCCCCATGGAAATTTTTTGAAACACTAATATGTGTAATATTTTCTTGCAAAGTTAATGAAAATACTTATGGTTCTCTACTAATTTATATTGGTGAAGGATAGTAATATGTTTTTCAAATGCTATTGATTGGATAGCTTTGTAGACACTAAAATTATGTCACAAATACGTGTGTAACTCCTTCTATCGAAACCCCTTTTAGCCCATTTTTCAAAAATAAAAATTAACCTCCCTAACCCATGATTTTACTCCTCACACATTTAATTAATTTATAATAATTAATTAAGTTAATTAAAAACCCTTTTTGCCACCTTCTCTAGCCACATCACCCTATGAATAATTCTCACTTGATGAGTCACCTCAAGACTTGGTCCCCTCACCCTAATTACCCAAGACTTACTCTCACTTCCAAACTAAATTCCTAATTGACTACCTCCTTCTTAACCTCTTATTTTTATCAATTTGTAATGGGTGCCACACTTAAGATGAAGAACAATAGAAAATAGGTCAAAAATAGTAATCTTTACCTATTCTAGGGCCACCAATGTTAGTCAACCCTTAATTGACATCAGTGGGATGGCTGACATTATGATATAAACCAAAATCCAACCTAAAGTTTAAGCCAACAAAAACCAATAAAATTCATTCTTACTTTCATTCAAGCTCTCAGCATTTAATTTTTGACATCCTGACTTACTATCATCTTGTGTAAGTCAATCATGATCAGGAACTAAGCTCTTGAGGACCAAGAACACCCATTTTTCTCTCTATTTAGGCCATCAGTTCAGACTACCTAATAGTAGCTATCAGTCTGGCACTTATCATTTAGTGACCATTACAACTAAGTACATCACTTATTTCTTAAGTATTTTAGATAATTATTTTTTTATCACTTTATATCTACTCTGAATTGATTCTTATAACCGAACCCCTATGCGGGAGTTATAAAGCTTCCTTTCTTGTTTCTTCTTAATATGACACACAAAACCTCTAACTAGATCTACCCAAAACATACTTTATCTCTAATAACTCTTTCCAACCTCCTAGACTTGATCAAAACCATTTCCCAAACTTAGAAAAGCCTTCTGTAAGCTCTTAGATAAGTATGTCCCCTACCGACCTCGGTAGTCTAACTAACATCGATCACCTTCACCATTGATCTCAGTAGTATAATCAATATCGGTCACTCCCCTACTGACGTTGGTGACTATGGATTCCCTAATCTTTCCAAAACCTATCCAAATAAATTTTAAAATACAAACAAAGTACACCACCTACACCCTAGCACTCTCTACTAAAATCAGGTTGTGAATAATAGTAATGTTATTTCTTTCATTCTCTATTTACCTCTCTTTTACTTATTTATTACTCTTTTGTCTCTCAAAAGTGGACTATCATCTCTAAATAAATTTCACACTTCCTAGAACAAGTGCATAGCTTGGCAGCCCACTCATTTAACTATTAACAAACATCTTGTGGTAGTGCTTTCTTACTTGTAGGTAGTCCTCCCCAACCAAAGAGGAGTGCTCACAATGTCTGGATACAATGCACAAACCAATCCAAGTTCATTCTAATCACTTATCCCCATCATTATTTTCTATTTTCCTTTAGACTTGAAATAGACAAAATTTAGCA
This sequence comes from Torreya grandis, assembly GCA_037957365.1. Taxonomy (NCBI): domain Eukaryota; kingdom Viridiplantae; phylum Streptophyta; class Pinopsida; order Cupressales; family Taxaceae; genus Torreya; species Torreya grandis. The sequence goes on from JARHVA010011071.1 coordinate 35,821, forward strand.
AAACATTTATGGCATGCCCAATGAGACCCTAGAGTTTTTCTTGGGTTCATTTATTATTTTAAGCATTCATATAGGTGTATTATAGTAAATTTTTCATTTCTTGCACTTTCTCCTTCTCTTCTCTCTTAAAATGAAAAATTCAACATTTTATTTTCTATTTAAAAGCATTAAATTGAAATTTTCTTTCTTTTCTCTTTGCCTCTAAAAGCAATTTATCATTTTTTTTACAATTTAAAAAGAATATATTATTTACTTCTTCTTGCATGAACATTAGGATAGTTATTTTCATTCTCTACTCCTATTTCATCTTTATTTTCATTCAAATCTAAACATTTCAGATTTGGGTTTAAAACTTACTACATTTCATTATTTGCTTGCTGCATATTAGCTCACCTAGTTAATTAAAAGAATTTTGAATAAATTTTAGTGCACCTATGTTACACAACCAAATCACATTCACACAAACAAAAATCTAAACTCACATAAGAAAAGGCCCATCAGGATTTTATCACCTACTGGATCACCTTACCCTACCTCGTTATCCTACTTGGATTTCACCACCAAGGGGAGAACCCACTCCATTCTCTACTGGAGTATAAACTCTAGAGAAAAGGTATATTTTGGCTAAGCATCCTGGCTTGGGTCTAGGTCCATAAAGTGTAGAGAGCAAGCTCCTATAACAAGCCACATACCTGGTCTAACATAGATTTCCTCTTGAGCAATAAAACTAACCTAAAACTAGCTCTAGATTGCTTTCTAAGTACCTTCAATGACCAAATTCTCTTTTCACTATTTGATTAAGGCATAAGCCAACACGAGTCTAAAAATTCATCTCTAGAACTTGATAGTTGCTGGTTGTATGTTCTTTTTCTACTTTTCTATTGCCTTAAGTATTTTGGAGTTCATAAGGACATTTTACATATTGATTCCCAAAATCAATACTATTTCTAATACTTAGTTTGTATAACTTGTTATCTTAGGTTTTTTGAGTGTTCTCCCTTCTTAAACAGACCTATTACATTCATTATTTTACCTAGTTTCAACTTCTAATTTTCTAAAACATTAGATTTTCCATCTCCCATGATATCACACTGATCAACATCAATTAACTCTACTGACATCAGCTAATTTTACCTATCAACATCAGTTAATCCACCAACATTAGCAAACTTTTTATACCAACATTGGTCAAGCGATCAACATCGGTGACTGTGTAATTTCATCTACTCAAAATATCAAGTTGAAATAACCCACTTACTTGTACTCAAACCTATTTTTTCCTTATTTTATTTTTAATATAGGGTAGTAAGACTATTTATACTTCCTCTTACATGGGATTGACATGAGCTCAAGCTAAAATTCTTGCCAATTACGAAAGCTAGCAACCACTTCCACCTTCCCATCTCACTTTCAATTTTGTCATGGAGCATACTCCTAGCCCCAACCAAATTCCCATTGTGCCTAAGGGAGATCAAGAGTTTTCTAAATTTCTTGATCACAATATGGCAGCCCTTTAGCATTACCCTGCTATGAGTTGAACCCATAATTCTTCAAGTGACCTAATCTATGGTATGCTAACCTCTCTAATGGAGACAACCTTAGTTTAAGTTGCCTCTACTATTTTAGCCATGGTTACCCAAACCACCACTTTGATGAGTAACACAACTATAAATAATGTCTAAAATTTAGCATCACCAACAGTCCAATCCTACTTAAACCCTGGCATGACTTCCCTACTTTCATAGCCATAACCAGTTTAGTCAAGTCTTACCCCATTTTAAAATTTAGTGGTACCTATTCCATCTACCCTCATACCTATAATTACTTGAGTTATGACTCACCCTTCATCCAGTCTAACCATGCCAATAATCCAACCTGCAATAACAACAACCAACCAAAGCATAGTCTCTAACCCAATGATACAATCCCCTTTTCTTTCCACACCCCATCTAATGACTCATTATCCTTATGTTGCTCCAACACAACCTCAACAATCTATGTCATATGCTCCCTCTACTTCCTATCAGGTTCCTTATAACTTAAGAGGTACTCCCCAAACTTATCCCCTTCTAGACCTCATTAAGATGTTGATGGACAAGATGTCTAATCTAGAGACATCCATTTTTGGTTCAAAGAATGTGTTATCTTATGATCAGATATGAAATGAACCAATCCATCCTTCTATTCCTATTCTCCCTTATCTAAGCCAATGGGAACTCCCTAAATTTACTTGTTTCTATAGTAAAGAGGACCCATAATAGCACTTGTGAGCATTTAGACATGCTTTTTATTTAATAGGGCATGATGATGTGTTACTACTTCGCACTTTCCCTATGTCTTTTTTAGGTGATGCCTTAGATTGGTATAACTCTATACCTCAACACTCCATTTTCTCATTTACCCAACTCACACAAATGTTTTTGGACCATTTCTCTAATAACATTTCTAAGAAGGTTTCTATAACAGACCTTTATTCTATCAGACAATTTGATGATGACTCTTTTGTAGATTTTATCACTTACGGGAGAATCTTGATCAATCAAATCTCATTCTCCTTACCCCAACCTAAGCTTATTGAGCTCTTCTCAAGGGCATGTGATAATAACATCTCATACAAAATTTAGGTACAAACTTTCTACACATATGATGAGGCTTTTAAAATGGCACATAAACTCGAGGTTCACACTATAGATGAAGGTAAAGTCAAGTTGAATAGAAAGAATCAAAATTATAAATAAAATGACTCTTCCTCCTCTAAAACTTCCCCTTCTAACCAAAATGCTAAAGGCTCCACCAATGTAGTGGTCGTTAAGTTAGTGTCTTCCATAACCACAAACCAATCAAATTCCTTGACTTCCCAAAATTTGACTAAGCAATTTCAACAATGTTATGAACAAAGACAATACACTCCCATTGGGGAGTCATACACATCCATTTTGGAAAACTATTGCTACAAGGTGTCATAACCCTTCTTTAAATCAAACCTCCTATATAGTTCAACCCTTCCCATCCTATCCCAACTTGGTATAAGGAAGATGAGTTTTGCGGTTATCTTCAAGTTAAAGGCCATAATTTGAATAACTATAAGACACTCAAGAACATTGTTTAAGACATGCTTGATAGAGGTGATAACATCTTGGATAATCTTAATGCACCCCCTAATCAAAGTATGGATGTGTTCAAATGCCCTTTTCTTAACCATTTATTGAATCAAAATATTATTCAGACCACAACTAATTAGGCGATCATAATAACAATACGGTTAATATGGTCTTTCCTTTACCTCTAGTTCAACCTTTCCCTTAATAGGAGACATCCATTTCATCAAATCCTCCCCTACATTTAGCGGCATCTATTTTACTAGTTCTTCCTCCTCAAGTAGAAGAGCCTATTTCACCTATTCCACTCCCTTGAGAAGAAGAGCCTCCTTTACCACTTCTTTTACCACCTAAGGAGCCTGTAATGCCAAATCCTTTTGCACCAATATTACCTATCCTCTTACCACTTGAAGACCATACCCTACCCATTCCTCAACCACATGTTTAAGGGAATATCATTCATACATTATACCCTCTTGAGGAACCTTCCTCGCCTACCTCTCCTCTACTTATAAAGAGTAGTACCCCATCCACTCCACCCTTGCACTTAGAGCAGTTAGTATTATCTACTCCCATAATAGATGAGAGAACTATTGTAAAACTCTTACCCTTTCTTTTACCTATGGAGGATCATACTTTACCTATGCCTCACCCACATGTTGAGGGAGCCATAATACCTATGCTTTACCCTCTTAAGGAACCTTCTTTGCCTACCTCCCCTCCACCCATGATAGACCATGTCTCTTCTCTCAACTTTATCGAAGAGGACCCCATTATAGTTCTTTCTCATCTTTAGCCTGAAGTAGTAGAAACAAACAATTTCCCTCTCTCTCGAACACATCAACCTTTTAAAGACATAATCGTAAGGCCTACATCAACTTCATCTAAGCCCTTCTCACATTTGGTAAAAAGTCTAGAATTTCTTGACTCCATGAAGCTAGATCATGTGGCATTTTGGGACCAGCATAAAACTCCTTGTCTGACACAATGAATGTCAACCTTTACCACAAACCCTATCACTACCCTTTACCCCAAGGGTTTTGACAATGCTAGAGCTTCTTCACTAAAAGCACTTGAAGTTCAACCATCCATGTCAGAACCCTAACCCTTGCAAGTATCTATCATGTTAACGTAGATCAGGCCCTTAGGCATATGCCCCATCCCTAATTTAATTCATCCATAGGTAAAATTATATTTAACTCCTCAACCACAAGTTGGAGTTTCACAGCCTAAATTATAGAAAAATGTTAAGCTTCCTAGATCTCACCGATCTATTCTTTAGCCCTCAACTTTACCATCCATTTTGGGATCACACCCCTTTACTTTAGTTGAAATATTATTAACCCAAGAAAAACAAAAGGTTAAGTTACCTCCACTCCTACCTTTGACATCTGGTAGGCCTTTGACATCTAATACTAATAAAGTGACAACAAAACATGTAACTCTACCCTCACCAAATAAATCACCATGTAAAATTACATTTTTAACACTAAAACATAAGAAGGTGTCCACTCTTGTTAGCACAACAAGTGTGAGCCCATCTGTAGGCTCTTAGAGCTTTTTACTATGTCATTTATTGCAATCATCCATAATAAATCGTCCTCCCATTAAGCCTTATAGTCTTCTTGGAATGAATTCATCTTGTTTTAATGATACACAAGTGTGTTTATATCATCATTTACTTGGACATGATACTAAGAGTTGTAAAGCCCTCACATCAGTCATTCAATAAAAAATTGATGTCATCACTCTCTTCAATGATAATATCATTAACCTTCCTATTAATCTACTTTTGGCATTCACAGTGCCTCTTACCATTCCACGTAAATTCAAACCTAAAGATTTCATCAAAACCCCTTTACCACCTCCTTCACTGACATTTAAAATAAACACATTAATGTGGCCACACGGTCAAAAAACCAAAAAGATAAAGCTAATGAAAAGGTCTCTACTCCTTGGGATCATCCCTTTACTAGAGACACTCCTCCTAATCCTAAGATTTCCATCTTGGGCATTCCTAAAACAACATCTTCAGATGTTATTTAAATCTCAATGGTGAAATAGCTCCACCAAACTCTTACTAAAATATATTTGTATGAGTTAATCCAAAAATCATCCTAATACCATCAAGATTTGATTAGTGCCTTTCAAGTGATTGAGGTACAATTGGATGATCCCCAACTTCTGGTAGTTTTGGTCAGCTCCCTTAATTCTATCTCCTTAATTTCTTTCAGTGATTTAGAAATTCCACTACAACACTTTGAAGATCAAGATTTTTCCCTTTTTATTACCATATATATTTATCAAACTCATGTCAAGAGAGTCATGATCTATGGGGGAGCTAGTATTAATATTATTTCCACCCATGCCTACAAACAACTAGCCTTTCCTGATAATTACATGTCTCAAATTGATGTGGTACTCCACTCCTTTAACGATACCACATCTACTATGGTGGGTACTATTATTTTACATATCTATGTAGGTCCCCACACTATTCCTAAGATTTTCTATGTTGTGGAAGGAGATTTTAAATATAACTTACTACTTGGATGACCTTTGATATGTGCTAGGGCATGTGTACCCTCAACTTTGCATCACTATGTCAAGTTTGAACATGATGGACAAGTACATGTTATACCTACTGACCCACCTCCATTTAAAACATGCAACATGACTTATAGTCCTAATGATTTTCTCATTCCATTGAAAATATCATCTTCCTCGCATGATACTTTTGAAGCTTTTACAAGCTCCACTCCCATGGTTACACAGATACTAGTTACACAAATTCCTAACAAGGATCCCATGGAGGAAATTTTTTAATGTTTATCACTCAATGAATATCATTTATTGACATTTGACATGTTCTATACTCCACAAGAGTATGGAAGGCTTTACATGTACCCAAATTATGATCCCTGTATTGGGATGGTCATCCCTTATGGCCCCCCTAACCTTCAAACTGATTTCATATATGGTGGAATTGATCAAGCTCCCACTGGCAATAATCCATCTTTTTCTCCACAACCATTTGTTTGTGACTTCTCTTTCTTGAGTAACCCTATATTCACTCACACCTATCTCTATAAGTGTGCCTATAAAATATTTGGTTTGGGTCGTTATGAACAAGGTGTGCATATGCCTATTGAATATCCCACTAACCAAACTAGTGAAAATGCCAAAAAGAGACATGGAGTGGGATATGACAAACCAACTAAAATCATTAAAAATTACCATGTACCAATTATTGAAGAATAAGAGGTATCTATACCTCATAATTTTTTTTTGATAAATTGCATCCATTTGGGGCTTCTCACCTATCACCAGGGTAAGGAAACAAGGTCCCTTCTTCTCATTCATCTTAAAATAATTGATGAAGACTCTCTCACTATTAACACTTTCCAATATCAAGATGATGATGCAATTCTCACCTACATGGGTGTGGATGATTCCTATATCTAATGATTGCTCCCATATAAAACACAAGCTATGTTAAATGAATTAACCATTGACATCAACCTTCCCTCTCATGATAACCCTCACATCCTCAAGATTGGCCAATCTTTGGATTCCTCCAAATAAGCTGATTATGCCACATTTATTAATAACCATAGCAAAGCCTTTTCTTGGTCTTATAATGACATGTCTGGTATTAACCCATCTATCATCACCCATAACATTGCCACTAATTGAGATGCTAAACCTGTTAAGCAGAAGCTTCACAAGATGCATCCTCATATTGCTTTCCTTATCAAAGAAGAGATCTAATGCCTCATTTTTATTAAATTTATCCAACCCATTGACTACCCACAATGGATTTACAATATTTTTCCTATCAAAAAAGTGATTGGGGGAATCTGTATTTACACTGACTATCATGACTTAAACCTCACTTGTCCAAAAGATGATTTCCCATTGCCAAGTATTGATCAACTTGTTAATCTCATGACCGGCCATGAGATGCTATCACTTATAGATGGATTATATGGATATTATCAAATCTTGGTTTTTCTTGAGGATCAACATAATACAACCTTCATTACCCCATGGGGGACTTTCTATTATCGGGTCATGCCTTTTGGCCTGAATAACACTGGTGTAACCTACCAACGCACCATAACCTATATTTCCCATGATCTCCTACAAAAAATTATGGAAGATTATGTGGGTGACTTACTCAGCAAATCTAAACTTCACCAATATCACTTAAAAATTCTAAAAATTATATTTTATCATCTTCTCCAATATAAAATTTGACTAAACCCAAAGAAATATGTCTTTGGAGTTCTTTTTGATAAGCTCTTAGGTTTTATCATTTCTCTCCATGGTATTGAGGTCGATCCTACTAAGGTTAGAGCAATGCTAGAGATGCCTCCACCTACTAATATCAAACAACTCTATAGCCTACAAGGCAAACTTCAATGAATTTGCCACTTCATTTCTTAGTTATCAGATCATTGCCAATCCTTTCACCATCTCCTCAAAAAGGATGCCTCTTTCCATTGAAACACAAATTACCAGGAAAATTTTGATGCACTTAAACAATATATCCTTTCCCCATCAATTCTTATTACACCTAAGGAAAATTAGCCTTTCTACCTCTATATCTCTGCAATAAACCATTCTCTAAGTGATATGATTGCACATCAAGATGACCAACATTGAGAGCATGTAGTTTACTACATAATCTTCACACTTATTGATTATGAGACTCGATATACCCATACTAGAAAAATTTGCCTTACGTTGGTCTTTTTCTCCTCCAAGATTCACCATTATCTCCTAAATCACAAAACCTATGTGGTCACCCATACTGATCCCCTCAAATACATGTATTTTAAGCCATATCAAAACTAACATGTAGTTCAGTGGCTCACTCTTCTTGCTGAATTTGATGTAGAATTCATTTTTAAAAAGTCTATTAAGGGGAAAACAATCATTGACTAGTTAGCTACTACCCCTTTACCTGAAAATCAACCTTCAAACCTCAAATTCTTTAATAAATCCATTGCAATGTTCTCCATTGATGACATCTCCTATCAAATGATGATGTTCTTTAATACATCTAAATGTCATTACGATGGGGGTGAAAGGCTCATTCTTATCCCACTAGATGAGAAACCTATGCCTTTGTCATTTAAACTAGATTTTGAATGCACTAACAATATGGCCAAATATGAGGCTTTGATCTTAGGACTTCAAACAACTCTCTTCTTAGGTATCAAATCCATAACCATTTTGGTGATTCTCAGCTAGTGGTTAACTAGTTTAATGGTTCCTACCTATGAAAAAACAAAATTTTGTAGTGTTATAAACATCATGTAGATACACTATTAGGATCATTTGATTCTTATCTCTTATAAACTATTCCTTGATCTATAAATAATTTTACTGATATGATGGCTTCACTTGCTTCACATATACCTTCTTCATCCTCTTCCTCAAGAATCTATGTCATCATGCATCACTTAACATTACCCTCTTATGTCTCAACTAACATCCTCTTTGTCAGAAATGTAACAACCAACTTGCATGACTTATGGTATAAGAAACTCATGGATTATCTTTCCTTCTCTGTTACCCCTTCTAATCTCTCCAATAATGGGATACGTGCCTTTATAAAATGTGCCACTCATTACACTAGACTAGGTGGATTTCTCTACAGGTAAGCTTTTAATGGTCTTCTCCTTAAATGCCTTACTAGTACTGAGACTCCCTTCATCATTAAAGACATCCATGATGGTATTTGTGGTGGGAATTTCAATGTTCATGCAGTTTCTAAGTGTATCTTTTGACTTAGCTATTATTGGCTAACGCTCCATCAAGACTGTGCTGATTACCTTCGATGTTGCGTCAAGTGTCAATAACATGCTAAACTCCTTCATGTTCCTAGTCATGCATTTCATGTTTCTAAATACTTTTGGCCCTTTTCCCCATGGGGTTTAGATCTAATTAGAGAGATTAAACCTCATTCATCGCTCCATCATCATTCTATCATTACTGCCACTAAATACTTCACCAAGTGGGTCGAGGTTATCCCTCTCATCTCCACTAAAGTTGAATTTTTTTTGACTTCATCAACCATCACATCATCTATCATTTTGGTGTCCCTTATAAAATTATAATAGATAATGGAAAACATTTCAAAAATAAGACTATTCAAAGTCTTTGTGATACATTTGGAATCAAATTAAGCTTATCATCACCATACTATCCATAAGTAAATGGACAAGCAAAAGATTCTAACAAAACATTGACCAAAATCCTCATGAAGGTATTTAATGATATGGGCAAGGATTAGTGCATGCACATTCTTTTTGTTTTATGGGCTTACCATATTAGCATTCAAACCCCTATGGGTGCTAGACCTTTTTCTTTGGTATATGGGACAAAGGCTATTTTGCCTCTTGAAGTCCAGATTCCTTCTCTTTGCATTTATCTATAAGACATACTTAATAATGATGAATTTTTCCAAGAACATTTGGCTTAACTTGAATTGATTTATGAGCACTGTCTCATAGCCCTTAATCACCTCCAAATCTATTAAGAGTGTTTCAAATGTGTTTATAACAAAAACCTCAAAGAGAAAGATTTTAATATAGGAGATTTCATCTTAAAAAAAAATCAACACGTGACCAACATGGAGAAAAGCAAATAGGGTAAGTTTGTTCCTAATTGGCTTGGACCTTATATCATAACTCACAAGTATGGCTCAGGAGCTTATCACTTGTCTTCTCTTTAAGGAAGGCCAAAACCTAAGCCTTTAAATGCCTTACAACTATGACCATTCTTTTGTTAAATAAGCATCACTTTGTATTTAACTTGAGCTCATCCCTATTATATTCATTTCCCTTCCTCTTCACCCTTAATCCTATACACTTAGTTAACTTATGCAGTAGTATGGTTTTTCCCTCAAAGTGGAAATCTCCTAATCCTCTATATTCTTATCCATGACTAAAAGCTAAAGAAAAAAAAATGGGATATGTGACAAAGTTATAAAGTCTTAGTTCATACTTCTCAACGTAGACTGCTCCCTTGAAGGACATCTACATAACTTCCCTTTGCTACTATCAATAGACTACTACCTTGAAAGATAGATATTTAAACTTAAAAATGCATGCTTAGACCACTCTCTTGAAGGATGGCTAAGCCAAGATTTGTTATCAAAGGGAAATACAAATGAAAAAGACTTTTCACATTGATTGAATTTATATGACCTTCACTCAAACAAAATCCCATTATAGGCTCCTGCATTGATCAGCTCACACTAAAAAAAAGGTTTAAGTCATGGAATTGCCTATAGTAACTCTCGGGTCACCCATAAAAAGGGCATATCATCCCCACTTTGTAGGTTATCCTACCCAAACATTTTCCCTCATTTTACCCTTTTTTCCCTTGTATTCTTTCAAGGGACTATGAACCTCACTTAATATAAGGTAAACATGACACTTCTCTAACAAACATAATGGTTCAAAGATATAAGGCATGAAAGAGTCTCATTTTCTTGAGCCTATTTATGTTTTGATTACGGTCTTTATTGGTGCATGAACATTCTACCTCTTTATTTTCCCATCCACGTCACATGTCTATCTCTCTATTAAGATGAAGAAATAATGTCATACCAACACTATCAAAGCCCACTCAATTTATTTTATGCATACACCATCACAAATATGGAAAAATGCTGAAATAAACTAACATAACCAATTTTTTCATTCTAAGCATACACAACCACAAAATATGGAAAAATGATAAGATGAAACTAACAAACCAACTATGCATATACCATCACATATATGGGAAAGGCTAGTCTAACTCAACTAACATGATCAACATTAACATCAAAATTAACATGGCATAAAATAATCATCAACATCTATCACAATACATACATCTCAAAATCAAAATAAATGAACATATATATATATATATATATATATGATCAATACATGTCTATAACTACATCATCATAATATCATCTCTCTCTCTCTCTCAAAATATACATCTCATATCTTGGGCTCATAAGATGGTATACATGTAACATATATAATCAAAAATAGAAAATGATGACACTCAAGGTCCTTGAGGCTCTTCGTGTGGTCATGAGGAAGCAGTGTCATCATCACTCTCTGCTCATCTACATCTACATGAGCTAGAATCCATGGCATGTGATATAGACCTCTCCTACTCTCTAAAATTTGAATATCTCTAAATCTATAGAAACTCTCTAATCACCCTCTCATAATAGGCAATCTCATTTAGGGTAGTCATATATCTCACTAGAGATACAGTCTATGGAGGTCCCATAGCACTTGATGATGGTCCAATCTATATTGGTCCCATGGTGGAGAAGGAGGAGTATCCTAACCTAATTCTCTTCGATTATCCCTCTTTGTTGTTACTATAGTCACCTGACCCTGTAAGACTGCAACCTAGCCTTATAGTGTCCTAACTTGACCCTAAAACATCACCACCTACCTTTGTAAGGCTAATACCTATGCCTGGGCTATATCTCTAGCCTACACTACTACATTTCAATCATGTACCACTACATCCCTCTCTCTCACCAACCCCTATAAATATATTGGTGGCTTCCTAACCTCCACCACAAGATGTAAACCTACCCATCAAGTTGTATACACCACTATGTACCCTAGATCTCTAACACTTGGCCTTGCTAGTAGCTCCTCAAAATCTAGCCCATCTATCTCTTAAGGAAATGGCAAGGGTACCTCTATGTCATCCCTCTTATATCAAGGGAAGGTAGGTAGAATATCCTAAACTAGACCAAACTACCTCCTGACCCATGTCATGGGTACCATCTCCAACTCACCAGCTCATCTCCCCTTGACCCATAGTGAGCTCTTCAAACCAACAATTTGCTATGCATATCCTCTAAAAATGAAGTATGTAAGGTAGGGCCCCCACAAAATATTAGAAAGGATCAAAACCTCAATCATGCACCTATAATAGGTAATGTCCCACACCATGTCATCCACTCAAGTCTATGTCATGCCCTCTCTCCACTTTCTAAAACCAACCCTAAATCTGGTTAAGATGGTGGTAGGTAACCCCAATGGTTGTGTCACCATGATGTGCTCATACTCCCAATAGTGTAGTAGATGACCAACACACAAATTGTATCACCATCATAGTCTCAAACCCCATAACTCTCTATATAACTATGCTAAAGATACTAGACCCTAGGCAAAAATAGTCTGCTACTCAACCATCTATGCAAGCACACCTATCAATGCAATCAAAAATTTTCCACCATCTACATCTAGTAATGCATACACCATGATCCTGATCATCATCAGGAAGCTCATTTGATGTTACTCCTCATCAGCCATATAGAGTGGCTCATACATGAAACTTGTCAAATGGTAGGTCACCTCACTAATATGCTCTCCATTTAATGTAACCATGTGTATATCATGCTCCTCTCTTGAGCATGTGAAGAGCTATTCACTATAGAGTGGTAGCCATAAAATCCTATAAACATCCTCTTGAGTCACTATCAATTCTTTGGTCAAAAAATGAAAGGTGTTGGTGGTGTGATCCCACCTCTCAATCAATGTTATCATAAGGGACACATCTTGGGTGACTTGATAATATGGTCACACTCCTCCTAACCCCATGGATTCCATGTGCTCCCACTCATCAAGAGTGACATGCCTCCTCATACGTGTTAAAATCCCTGGTAGATGATCCTATAATGTCACCTCTATCCTCTCCTAGATCCATACACACACAACTCAAGTCATGTACTTTATAATATACTCTATCACTATATTTTTTCCTTCTCTCTAAGAGAATCACATTGTTCTAAGGCCCTAAATTGGGCTATGTAGGTAGTACTTAGTTGACACAGGGTCTTCTGAGGTTAGCTCAACCATATACCCACCTAACTAACTACCCTAGGCTTCACTACCTCTCTCTCTACCCTATACTCCACTACCTCTTCTCTCTCTCCACCCTAGGCCTACTTGACTATCACAACTCTAGTTCTCATGACCTATATCCTTGACCCTTAACACTATGACCTATCTTGTAAGCCCTCAACCTCTTGACCTATCTCAATCTACCTTTTTACCCATTTTCCCTAACACACATTTTAATTATACCTTAGACCTTTTTCCTAGGCTTTGAGAGAACTATATTGGCCTAAGGCCCTAAACCAAGATATGTAAGAATTACTCAATTGACATAGGGTCTTGAGAAGCTAGCTCAACCATTCAGCTAGTTAACTACTTCCACTAGGGATACAAATTAACCCTTTCTCTTTTTTATCTAGTCATTCATAGTCACCAACATCAGCATTAATGCTGAAATCAACACTTTGTAGGCAAATGTGTTGACTGATATTGGTAGACACATACTAACCTTGATGTTATGTCGATCGACATCGATAGACGTCATCCATATCAGTGACTGGTTTAGCCCTAGGGCAAAATGAGCCAAACCCAACATTACAAATTTAACCTAAAAACTACCCAAAAAACCCCCTAACTTATCCTAAAACTACCCTACCCTATTTTCTACCTCTCTATTAACATTTTCTATACCCCCACCTCTAAATTAGCCTAAAAACTACAAATACCCAAATCAAATTTTATAACAAGTAGTAGATACTCTTACATCATCTCTCCATCTGCTCATGTCTGGCACAACTAGATCTTGTGTTGGTGCACCTCCTGCTAGTCCCCTCCTTGATCTACCATCTTAGTCTCTCTACAAGATCTATTTTTTCTCTCTAATCACAAATTTGCAAATGAGTTTGGTCAGTTACTAAACCCCCTTTTTGTTGGGTTTATTCAATTGCTAATGTTAGCATTTTTAACATTATCTACCAACATCCATGCTTACACCTACCAACATTAGTAACATTTTCCTAATGTGCTGACATCATCACTATTTATTAACAATATCAATAATGTCATTGATGTCAGCACCATTACCTCCACTATTTTCCCCACAAGAAAAAATAACTCCAAATTTTTAGAATTTACCCATACATTAAGGTAATTGGATATCACTAAAATTTCATCCAAAAAGATAATGTGTCCTAGATATTTTACTTTATTTTGGAAAAATACACACTTGGACAACTTGTCACATAATTTATGCTTCTAAAAACATTGTAAAACTAGTTCTAGATGCTAAAGATGTTCTTCCTCATACTTAGAATATATGAGGATGTCATATAGAAAGACTAACACAAAATAGTCTATATAATCCTTGAACATACTCTTTAAGAGATTCATAAATGCCACTAAAGAATTTATCAACCCAAAAGGTAACACTATAAACTTGTAATGTCCATATTGAGTTATTAACATTATTTTTAGAATATCCTCATATCATATTCTTAGTTGATGATACCCTGCTCTAAGATTAATCTTAGAAAATATTATTTCCCCTTGCATTTGATCATAGAGATCATCAATGCAAGGTATAAAATATTTTTTCTTGATTGTTTCCTTGTTCAACATCCTATAATCAATACATAATCAAAGAGTACCATCTTTCTTGGTGAAGACCAGTAGTGCTCCCCATGGTGACATACTTGGTCGAATCAACCCTTTTGATAACAACTCTTGAATTTGATCCTTCAAATCAGCCATTTAAGTAGTTATCATCCTATATGGTGCCTTAAATTGTAGTTCCAATCTAGGTATGATGTCAATCAATAAATTAAACTCACATTTGGGTGGTTATCCAAGTAAATCCTCTAGAAACACATCCTAAAAGTTCCTTAAAAAAGGATAATCCTTGATGGATGGTTCCTTATATTCCTTGATCTCATTTATCTTAACAACAAATGCTTAACATCCCTTTCTTTGATCCTTTTGGAATTGAATTTGAAAAATTATCCTAAGCTTCAACTCTCTTTTCTCACCTTGAAGTTGTCTAATTTCCAAAATTATCTTGACACTTAACCTTCTTCAAATAACAATAAACCTTAACTTTATGCTTCACAATCCAATTGAATCCTAGGATTACATCATATGACCCTAATGGTATAGAATACAATTCCAATTTTATAGTGAATTTAGGCAACCTAATCCTAGATTCTACTAAACACTTATCAACCTTGACCTTTGACTCATTTCCATACTATACTAACCATGCATTTTCCATAACTCCAACTTTTATAGATAATTTACTAAGCATTCTTGGAGCAATGAAACATTTTGTATCCCCCATGTCAATCAAAATATAAATTGGAAAATGAAACCAAATACTTGATAGTTCAATGTGTGAATCTTGAAATACATCATGATGATTATTAATAGCTACATGAATCCACTACTAAAATTTTCCCTATTGAAAAGTATAACCCTTGTTATTTGAATTATCCTAAGAACATTCTTGAGCATAATGGTCACCTCCACAAATGAATCAACTTCCAAGTGGTTCTTTCCTATCAGACATCTAGTTTACCTTGAAACTCCTTTTAAACCATTACCTAGTTTCCTATTCCTTAAGCCACTATTGAACTTAGAATTTTAGCTCTTGAATTGGCCCTTGGAGTCTCCACTCCCCTAATTTTAGTTATTCCTTTTAAAACTTAGCTTATAAGTTCCAATTTTTTTTTTAAACTTATAACTTGGGTAAGATATTTAAACTTTTGTTCCTACTTGACTATCTTGAAAAATTGATCCATGGTAGATGGCCCTTACACATCCACCTCACCACTAATTTTGAGTTTTAATCCCATACTAAACTACCAAATTTTGAACCTCTCATATGCTTGATACTAAGGTACATACTTTAGTATAATGGTAAATTTCTCCCAATATTTATTCATAAAAAGGTTTCCTTGCTTAATATTTTAAAAATATGTTAGCTTCTGATCAAAATATAGTTATGGAAGCCATCATGACCTAAAAAATATCATAAAATTTCCTAAGTGATGGTGTTAGAGTTGAGGTTCATCTTGAGCTTCTTATTTTTCCACCAAGTTGTTGCTTCACCAACAAGCTTAATATGCTCCCCAGACTACTTTCATGACTTCAGAGTAATTCTGTATCTAAAAATATTTTTCCATCTCTATCAGCAACACTTCAACTCCATCTCTTATAATAATTCCATTGAACTTGGTTGGATTTACCTTCTTCATATGTCATGCCAAATCAACAACTATTCAAGCTCTTATATCTTTTGGCATTTCCTCATGCCTCTACTCTTGATTATTTTCCTATTCATTAAGATGATTTTTAGGTTCTTGAATATTCTCCTCTAGATATCCATTCATGTCTTGCTTTAGGGCCATGATTCGGTCCCTAGTTTCTTGTGTGATTATGAGGATCTAATTTAACTTCATAGCTTTCTCAATAGTGAACTGATTTGGATCAGCTAAAGGATTGGTATTTGAGGTACCCTCACCTCTAAGTATATCATGCACCATTCTTCTTCCTTATTAATAGAAGAATAAGTTTGCATTAGCAAACATATTAATTCCTAGAGTTTGAGCCTCGACTCTGATACCATAATTTAACAACCTGACTAGGTTATACTAGAGTAGGGTAATTTTAAAAAAAAATCTTACATAAATTCAACTAACAGATTTCACCATGATGAAACCTATCAAAGTGATCTTTAACTAAATACATTATTTTCATTTAACCTTAAAAAGGTTTATAACTAATCTATTTAGATAATGATCACCATAACAATAATATATCAAGAACATGTACAATGCTAAATATACAAATAAAGACTGCATTAATCCATAAAATTAGTATTATAATTTTATAAATGGTTGATACAACATTACAACCACTACTAGAAATGTACATATGAATAAAAATTATAGTTTTAGTAATAATAAATGTCTTAATAATAATACAATGTTATAAACCTCCATGGAATAAGAGTCTCAATGAACTCGTATTATACCAAAGTAATCTCAAGTTTAGTCTTTAGTGTAGTACTATTGTGAGGAGGGAGAGTATCATTTAAGTGATTTTCCACACTAACCATAGACCATCGATCCCATATATCCCAAATAGGGAATAACCTTCCCTTCACAGATGGGTAGATAATGATGATGCAGGAATCTAGAGTGAAAAATTAAATCCCATGTGCTATGATAAAGAAATTTGTTCTAAAATGATATCATACAAGCATGTAAACTAAATCAAACACATGAAATGATAATGTTTAACTATAAACTTTACTTTGGCAAAAGTTTTCATATAATCATTCATCCCTAGGATCAATCAATTTCATATAACCACTCAATTAGATTACATCTCATTTATGCATTAGTGGCACTAATTAAGAAAGTGGAATCCATTACAATGCGTATTTATAGTTATTAATTCTAGATTTGGTTATATATATAATAATATAAAAACCAACATATTCAAACAAAATATTATTTATTAGTAGATATAAAGTATGTTAAACAGAAAAATATAAAATGCATACAATTAATCCATCAAATGTAATGCAATTAATCTTAATACATCTAATTTATTACAGAATAATAAATAGATTTCATTAACAATCCTCAATAGAATCATACCATCTATGTAAGAAACATATCTAGACATCAAGTTACAAAATATTTATATATAACTTCAAATGTTATTTTATCCATCTAATAACATTAATTCACAACTTAATATCCACATACTAAAAGTATAACAATAATCTCATTTTAATACAACAATAAAATGATTGTTATTTAAAACTCAAATACCTTATATTAAAATGTTTCATTCAACCAATAAAATAGAAAAAGTACCCATACTTCTTTGTTATACAATTAATGATCACAAGAATTGAATAGGATCTATACATTTATATATGGTATACTAGTTTTAGATTTGTAACTCTATCGATAAATCACATATATCATATATTTAGGTACAAACATAAACGCTTAGTTTTATATATTATAACATGTTCAATCGATAGTCTAAATATGTATGCTTAGATATGGTATAATCTAAGTAGACAATTACTAGCCATGTTTCTTACAATATCATGTATAGCTAAATAATCAACCAAGTAGTTTCATAAATTCTTTACAATAAATAACAATTCAAATAGTAGTAAATAGTCTATGTATTTTATCATTTCTTGTCATCATTATATGATTTACTTAACAAAATATGAGACATATGTTGAAACTCAACCACTGTATAAACCATATTATTTATTTTTGACAAATAATGTTTAATCAATTTGGAGACCCATCTAATACTTCATAACTCTCAAACATAAATCAACTTAACTAAGTCTCCATATATATGATAAGACATACAGATTTCAAAATAAGTCCAAAATTAACATAATAATTATGCATAGATTTGTATATAACTCAATCGGCTATATTTATATCATATACACCATATATGCGTGTATAATCCTTCATAAATCTCAAACATAAAACAACTTAATTGAGTTTCCATATATATGATAAGACATATGGATTTCAAAATAAGTCTAGAATTCACATAACATTTATGCATAGATTTGTATCTAATTCAGTCGACTATATTTATATCATATACACCATATATGTATATTTTTTCATACTCAACCATATATCTATTAAGATATACTAAATGCATCAATAACAAATTTTATTCAATATACTTTTATGGATTTCTAATAAATAGAACCAAGTTCAATATAAATATTAATGCATGGTACAGGGTTGTACAATAGTATATACATATTTTACCCCATTTCTCACAAATAAAACCCTTCATATTCTAATGGATCCTCTATATTAACCAAGTAATTATTCATCTGTATCAGAGTCATTGAAATTAATTTCATATGACTTCCAATTGATATAAAATAAGACCCATTTTTATTTTAAATAATCACAAATTCTCCCTTAAACATATACCCAATCAACTCCCCTATATATGTTTCATTTTTAATTTTATTCACAAACATATATATATATATATATATCAAATTCCATAATCCTTTGGTTTTACACACACACACACACACACACACACACACACACACACACACACATTCATATGTATATATCCTAGGTCAATGAAGTCCTATAGGATGTATATACAATCTATTTATATGTATATTTATCTTTTAAAAACATATAAATGAAATAAAATCAAATTTCATTCTATTCTACCCAAACAACATTATACATAGTCGAGCCTTATTTTTGGGTCGATTAAACTTGAACCCACAAATCCTCAGAACGATGAAGTTTTCCTTTATAGACATATATTTATATTCATCAAGAATGGTTTCTAACTAGTTTTCAAACTAATTTTCAAAACTTCTGGTTTCCTATCAATAGTTTGACCAAATATATATATGAACCCAAAGGTTCACCATACTGAGTTTAAAACCCATAATTTCCATTAAAAAACCATATTGTTAAAAATAAATAGTCTTATTTTATCATAAGGTTTTCCATTCACTTAACATAAACACAAAAAAACTCTTTTCATTCAAACTTAGAGTTTTATATTTTACGACAAAGGATTCACATAGTCATAGTTGTTTAGACTTAGGGTTTCAAGGTTATAAGTTTGGTTCTATGGATGTCCAATCCATCCACAAGGCCAAAATTTTAGACTTATACATAATTTCAATAAAATGAAACAACCTAAAACCCTTATGGAAATATTTACCATAAATTACCAAACTCTATAAAACACCTATATGAAATTTTAATATGAAACCAACATGGTAATAAGTTTAAATTGATACTTATCCAATCATTTTCCAAAATTTCTCCAAGCCTCTTCTTCTTCTTTTCCTATGCCATCAAGTCATGTCCACATAGGCCTTTGTTCTCCTCATTTTATCTAGTTGCAAGTTTAATTTGTGCAACTGATTCCTCCATTTTTATGTCAACTCCAAATGTTATTCATGATTATGTCAATGCATGGAAAACAACTCACATTTATCAACATAAAACAAATATTACCTCACTATTTTCATTAGATTATTCCATAATGAAGTTTCAATTTTGGCCTAAGCCCCTGTTAACACAAGTCAATGCCAAAACTAAAAACCTTAATCTCAAACATTCCTAATTTAATAATAAAATAATCCCTTAAAAATATCTACATGCACATTACTTTTACTAAATTTACTTTATGAAATATGATTATTGCTTTAAGCATTCAACTTTCTTAAGGTCATAAAAAATTATAATTCCAAATGACAATGTCGACTAGTATAAAGTCTTTGACTATCTATTATACATAATAACATTTAATATATACAATGATATTTACAAAAAATCATTTAACTATGAATATTCCAATATATTCATTATACAATGCAATTATTGTCATCCTTAATTATTAACAAAAAAACTACAATTGATTAATGACTTTACACTAGGTTATTTAACTATTAATAATAATAATAATAATAAACTTCTAAGCATGATATTAATAATCATCTAAATCAAACAATCAAGTAAAGTAATAAAATCCCATCTACTATTATAATAATGAATACCAAAAAAAAAACTATCATACTACACTCATCTATATTTAAATACAATAGTAAGTCATATTAAGGAATATATAGATTTACTCATTCAATAGAGCAATAACATCATATGAGTCAATCTGAGTATGACAACCATAAGTGAAATCAGACAACCAGATTAGTGTAAGCATCAAACAATAAACACAGTCAAAACATAAAACATATAAGAAATCAAAGACATAATAAATCTATCTAAATAAACACTAATCAAAGTACATTAATCTATTTATGGTGTGTCTATGGGTTTCTAGTTCTTCACTATGTCATCCCCCAATGCCTTCATCTATGCCACCCTCTCTGATGATGCCCCCCCTCCATCACAATTTTAGGGATGGATATGTCCTACATCAACCTCATAATAATCAAGGTAGTTATCCCAAAACATATATAATCCACAATATAATGTTGTAATAACTAACAAAAAATGATCATCATATACAAATTATAAAAGTAGAGCTAACTCCATAGCTATTCAATCATGTAAATTAAGCAACATATAACTACCCATAATCAACATATGAAATCAAGCTTAACTAAATATTTGTTAACCAAATAATAGCCATAAAATACAAAAATAATAGGTTATTAGGCTTAGAGATAAATCGAGATGTGACAATCTTGGAAGTCTTACAGAACTCTAGGGTCTTATATGAATTATCTCCCAATTTCTTCAGTAGATCCTAATTTAGATGCTAAGTCTCTCAATAGCTTTAATGTTCTATACAATTCTAACTCCTTATATAATTAGTAGCTATGAAGATCATCACCAGAGATGTACATAAGTCCTATATGAAGATCTTGAGTATCCTATCATTAAATTCTCAGTCCTACATATAGCTCATTAATATATATGTAGTTAGATCTTGAGTTCCCATACAAACTAGTTTCATAAATCAGCTCTAGAGATGCACAAATTAGATCTAGAGATCTACAACTTTATAAATATGAAAGAAAATAGATCCAAAGATGATTACCATATATTTGTGGAAAAAAATCTAAGAAATTGTAGATGATATTTATGGATTATATAACACCTCAGTTTTGTACACTTAGAACACTCAGACCTTGGTTATTCCTCTTAGTTATTGACCTTCTCCCAATTTTACAAGTATCACATCTACTCTATCTTGTTCCCCTTGGCCTATATATCTTATTCTAACCAATATTATGTTGATGACCTATGTCTTATACCTTATTTGTAATTTTTTTAAGTGTTCTTATCTTCAACCTATATATGTTCTAAGCTTGTATCTATCTTCCTCCTCCTTAGACACTAATGTCCAGGATAGAAAATAGCATCAACATTAATGTCCTGACTTGACATAATTGTCCAATTCCCTTAAGTCATCTATTTTTAAAATGAAACATATCCTAATGGTCAGCCTAATATATTTAATGTGTGTTACTTATTTGAAGGGATTGATATAAATACAATATAAACCCTCATTCATTCTTCACCTATCACATACCTAACAAAATACTGAAGAAACCAATACAACTTATCAAAATCACTCTATCAAGTATTCAATTGAACAAATCTTATGTATTTCTATTATAGTCATAGGTACAACACATCTACAAGTTGAATTACTAAAGAAACAACCCAAGGGCATGATTTTCCAAGTTATAATCTAGGTCACTATTGTACTTACTTTCTACATATTACATGTTTCACACATCAAGTCAACATGTAAGGGAGAAATACATAAATTTGAGGCCCTATTTAGAGCATTAGATAAGTAGTAAATGTTCATTGATAGGGGGATATTTTGCGTTAGATCGACACTATGTGCCCACTAACCCATTTTTACCCAAAGTCACCATGAAGATGAATAATTAGGGTTTTATAAATTCATGAGGAGTGATAGTCTGTGACCCAAATTTTAATGCACCAAGGTGAAAGTGAAGATAAACCCAAAATAATCTAGGTTATTTAATCCTTCTCTAGTAGGTATTCTATATAGGACACTTACATCGAACCTAGGTAGTAGTGCTAAAACAACTATCATAGGCTAACATTAGTGTCCATAGCTCTAGAAGCATCATATCTAGAATTTGATGATTATTCCATAATCTCCTTCCATCTTAATTTCTACATGTTCTAGATATATTATTGTGTTGGTATCATAACCAACTAAGTATATTACTTCTTTGTCATTTCTATGCATAGATTTGTTGTACTTTCTATTTTTGGTTTATTCTCAATTTATGAAATTGAGTGTATGTTTATGTCTAATTTTAAAATTTAATTGGCCTGTTGTAGATTTGATTATCATCCTTTTGTATTTTCATTTCCATATTCTTAACCTTATTAAAAGCAATTTAGGATTCCATCAATCCATTTTAGGGTTAAACAAAAATCTATTTATAGTGTTTCTAAAAATAGATATTTAGAAAGATTGTAAGATATTTATAACATTACCAAAATGCTAAGAATATCTTAGTATTTTTTTTTGAGCTATTAGTGAAAAAAGGAAGTCAAATATGTCAATATTTTAATTGATTATCTCTAGTAAAATATAAGTTGTGTGAAGTAAACCAAACTTAATCACACTAGATTATCTCAAACAAACTAGAAGATAGTGGATTTGTGAATATATCAATTCTAATTATTTTCTCCTTGGATAATGGGGACTAGTATTATTCTCCAAATAATATATGCATCTAAATTGTTAAGTTGTGAGCCTCTAATAAGAATTAGTTGTAAATTGATTTGTAGGTTGTTAGAAATCTATTGAAGAAGTTATATTCTAAATACAACCTTATCATTTATCATTGAATGACTTAAAGACTTAAATAACATATTGATTATTAAATATTTTAAGAGTTGTTTTGATTATTTATAAATTTTATTATTTCTAGTCCTATCCTAAAGGCGGAGTAAGGGTCCACTCAACCTAAGGAAGAAGGAGATAATGTATTGTTATTTATAGATTAGATTTGTATATGTTTTTTTTCATTTATTAATATTTAAATATTATTATAATATCTTATAATACAAACTAGATGGATCCATAGACCAATAACTATTTAGTTTTCGTTTATGTAAATTGTGTTTCAATTCCTATAATTTCAACTATGCAAGTGTGTTTTTCATTGTGAAAATCATGTTTCATTTATGTAATTTAATTTTATTCAAGTTTGTTTTAATTAATTTAAGTGTGATATTATAAATAAATATTACATTAAATGATCCTTTCCCCTAATGCATATATCCTTTGGACATTAACCCTAGATTGTTATGACTTAACTAAATAAAGTTAATTAAATGAAGAGGATTGATGGCATTCATCACCTCCCAAGATGGATTAAATATAGATGTTAGGGATGTGTTATCTTTGGCACATATCACATTATAAAATTTTACAATATGGTCAGATGTAAATTTACTAGAAAATTCTATGTAGACTAGAGATGACACCTAAGGGTTGGGTCTAATAAAGTATTATAGGTTAAGTCTTTAAAATATTTTTTAATAATTGGGGAATAAATGATGTGTGTAATGTTAACATAATGAGGTGGGAAATAAAATTATATTTTTGAAAGCTCCCACATTTTGTTTTAATTTAGAAATGGGTATTTTTCATTTTGATACTTCCATCATGGAGTTACAATGAACCAAGTTTATTTGTATGACAAATAATTTGAAGGATATTTTTATAAAAATACTATATTGATAAAAAAAATAGGTTTTTCAAAGGTTTTATTTACAATTAATTTATTATCCATGTTTATACATAGCTCAACCAAAATATTTTCTTGTTCACAACGTAACTACCGCTATCTAAGAGTTACAAGATTTTGTGCTTTTTTAATTTTTAGTATTTAAAATGTAGGGTTTAAAAAAAAAAAATCCTAGACTATATTATGATCTACTTTGATGGAACCTCAAATATTTATTTTACATCAACCTTTTTATTCTCCAATGATTATGCTCTTATCTTGTTGGTCTCTCAAGGTGTGGAGAAATGTTTTTTAATATTTTGATAAAATTAAAAAAACCATATATTGAAAACTCATAAAGAATTTATAAATGTAAGATCAAAATCACATCATTACTAGCCTAAAAATAAACAAAATAACTAGTAAAATTACAAAAATCAACATAGATAATTTATCTCCTCATCTAAAATCTTAAATGAGTATTCCATGAAAATGATTTAAAAAAATTAAGCTTCTGATAATGAATATCTATTATTAGTAGTTTTGATAATGAACAAAAATGTTAGTTATTTTCATTCTTCTAGTTCGTAAGCTTATGAGATCATAATGAATATGCCCTAGTTTAATATTTCTTGGATAGATTGATGTAGACTCGTTTGCATGGTTAGATTGACAATTATATATTGTGGTGAATTTCAATAATGGTTATAATTATTTTCAAGATGAGTATATTTTAATCTCTATTCTATTTTCCACATTCTCAATCACATTCAAGTATTTATTACATGTTTAGGTGAAAAATAAATCATTCTCCTTCTACTGGCCAGTAGGTTTTAAACCTATAGTGATCTACATCAAAACTATATTATCACTTGGTAATTACAATTGATTTTTATTTTGTCCCTATTACCTTTTTACTAATGTCTACTTTGATCCTAATCCCATTTAAGTATGACCTAAATCTGACACTCATATTGTAGATGGTGGAAATTTTATTTATAGTTCATAGCAATCATTATTGAGGGTAATTAATTTTTTATAGTATGACTACAAATTCTATGAGGAAACAAGGTGACCCACAAATTAGAATTCCCTTAGATGGTTATAAGTATGTCAATACCTTTATTTGTTTAAGTTATATATAATTATTGTAAAAGAGTGGAGGTTAACTCCTTTTAGGAGCTACTCATGTCGAACCCAAGGTAGTAAACCTTACCCTAGGAGTGAAACTGAGCTTCATGATATTTCAAGTATGATATCCATTATTTAAGTAATTTTCTTATGATTATTTCTAATTTTTTGACTATGCCAATGAGATTAAAAGTAAAACAAAGGATCTACATCATGGTAAGTGGTGCATATTGTACTAAGTGTTCTTAATGGGAATTAGAAATATGATAACTAATATTAAGCTTTGGTATATAATATTTAGTTTTTATTGGGATTTTCCAACTAAAAAGAGATTTAAATTTCATAAAAGTGATAATTTAAATAAATTTGCTAATAAATCTTCATATGACAACATGGTAAATGCTACCTCTCACCAAATTTATCTCAAATGCCCCAATTATTTTATAGAAAAAGTTATCAAAATAGAAAGGATTAAAGAAAAAGTTAAAATTAAAGTATGGTCATTATTATTTTATATATTATGAGCATTATATTTAGTTTCCTTTCTTATTTTGAATGAAATTAAAAAAATTTAAGACTAATGAAAATGATGATGGAAAAATTAGAAAATGAGATATCTAACCTTGTTCATTCCAAAGTTAAATCTAGTTGTAGTTCCACTAAAATTCAACCTCATAAACCACCCTTCACTATATGAAAATATATGTGATTTGGAACATGGCATGGACATCCATATTTGCATATGTGAAAGACTATTTTTTTATGATGTTGTAACTAAAATTTTATACACATGTTTGAAAAATGTGGAAGCATGTATCTCATGAAAATTTTGATAAAGTTCCCCAAATAAATGTGATATCATAGACTAAAAATAGAATTTTTGAGCGGGGAAAGTCCCACAAATTTATTACATACCAAAAAAACTTGATCTCCCCATTTATTAAACTTTGATGTCCATCCTTCCCAATAAATGCCATTTATCTCTAATATCTCAAAGGAATTTTTTTTAGATTAGTTAAATCCAGGTTACAGGGTCTCATTTCCATACAACATAAGCCAAAAGATAGGCATGATAAAGTAGTAGAAGCAAGAGAAGAAAAAAAAGACATGAAAAAAAAGACCCTTCTACCAAAAAGACACAAAGCTTTAGCCAAAAGACCTAGAAGGACAAAAAAACAAAAAGAGACCAACTATTAGACTCTAAGTAAACAACTAATTACTTGGCCCCTAGACTATCACATTTGATGCTAGCTTTACCTCTGATATGAATTCTATTGAACTATTCTTTGTCCTCTCCCTTCCTCTTCTACTTCAAGCTAGTTAGCTTTATTTATTTCATCTTTTACTTAAGCTCCCTACATTATTCCACCCAACCACCCAACCACCCAACCACCCTGAGACCCAGTATTACTTTGAGGTTGTTGAATTCTTCCACAATATCATTATAGAATATCTTCTAAATTGAGATCTTTATGAACATCTTGTCCATGGTGTGCTCAATGCCCTCCTTAATCCTGGGATTTGTGGTCCCACAACCCCGACTAGAAATTGGGGACACATAAACCAGAATGCCTCTATTAGTGCCTCAAGATTTGGAGTTCCCTTAGGAATACTTGCCTTTAGCCCCCTCAAACTTATCCTTACCATTTTTTTCCTCACCAAAATTAGTAGAGAATCCCTCATCCTTATCTAATTCTTCTTATTCAATTAGAATATCAATGGCTTCTGAGACAATTCTAGACCACACAAGCTCCCCTTTATTAACCAATAGGTGAATAAGACCTTGATGAATGATGTTTTTAGATGGATTTACCTTAAATTTCAACATGGTGGCTTCTAATTATTTTAGTAGAAAGAAAAAAAGGCCAATGGTGTGTCCTCTAAAATGATCTAGTAAAAGGAAATGATGGGAGAATATCACATTGTACTTACCCTGTAGAGTAATATACCACATTATTTGTAGACAAACCTCAGGCCATTTCCTTCATAAATTTATCCTTGTGAACCCTTTTTTGGATAACATCTTAGACTTATTTTTTCCTTACTAAAGAAGATATTTATGAGCTCCTCTTTCTTTTTCTTGTCCTTAAATGATTTAATCCTAGAAAAATCCATTCCATTATTATCCTTGATTAGTTATTCAGTTATGAGGATCCTCAGTCCATGTATATGAACATCTTGATCTTTCCACCTTTGAGCAAAGTCCTTCAATAGACCCATGTCATGTCTGACCAGATGCTCCATGAAATTAGAGAAGCCACCCTTTACCATTTTATGCCAAATCTACTCATTTACCTTATCTTCCTCATAGGAAATTGGTTTAAATTGGTCACAATCCCCACCCATCATATTTTCCTTCAGGATTATACCAAAATTTTCCATATTCAAACCCTTAGCAACATAATTCATGTGAGAATAAAGACCAAATAAAATAATGTTGTGGAACTTTGAGCTGAGTTGATCATGCAAAATCTTAAAAGAGGGAAAAATAATGATCTCTATACATGAACAACCATCTATTCCCTTGAGCTTTATATGATTTGACATTAAATGGGTCATCATTACAATGCATAAGCTATCCTCTATCTAGATCAATGAGGGGAATGATGTTAGTAGGAGAATTAATACCATGCTAACTATTGAAGGAAATCAAATGAACTTCAATATTTACCATCATATCAACATATATTTGTTCTCTTTCCTGTACAAGTGTGCCAACAAGACCCCTTTAAAAAAAGACATGATATTTTTTGTATCATTTATTATACCAATAATGTCCTAATATGCATGATTAAGACATTTTAGGAAATTTATGATGTTCATAAAATCACCTTTGATTTGAAGAAATTTCATCCCCAATTTAGTTGTGAGGTTGATTCCCCACAGAATTACTTGTGCTTCTACAAAATTATTTGTTTGGGTACCCAAGAGACCCATGTAGGCCACCTTAAAATTCCCATAAAAATCCCTTATTGATCCTCCTACACCTCATAGGCCTAGATTTCCTTTAGTATCCCTACCAAAATGCAGTTTAAGCTAGTTAAGCTGAGGGTAATACCATTTGACTTTTGAACTATCTACCCCCTATTTATGGGGGGTATCTAGAATGGAAAGGTTAAACTAACAAAGAATATGGGAAAGAGAGAGGGGAACTAGGATTATCAAAATAAGAAGTAAAGGATAGCCAATTTTCCTTTAGCAGGGCTAAGATTATCTCAAAGGTTGAGAGTGGAGAAGGCCTATGATTATAAAAAATGAACAAGTTTCTAGACAACTAAATTCCCAAAAAAATATGGTGTAGGGCAAAGTTCCAACAAAATTTCAAAGGGGGAGATTTCCAAGGTGGTTTCCATTGAGTAATAAGGTCTCTAATGCTTCCTAGGGTGGCTTAGGAATAGTTGGAAAGGCTAAAGAAAGAGCTAAATATGAAAGAAGAAAAAGGACAAAAGAGAAAAATATGATCTATTGATTCAACCTCCTATCTATAGAGTGTACATTGGTTTAGGATAGGGATCACCCTTCTCATCAAATTATCTAGCATGAGAATCTTATTCTAGGTAGCCAACCAAAAGAAAACATTGATCTTGGGGATGAGGTTTTTTATCAATTAGATGTTACAATTTTTGTTAGGCTCCTCTTGATCCCAAATGGAAAGATAACTAGATTTAACTAAGTAGAGGCCACTGGGATCAACTTTCTAGACAATGTCATCCTCTTTTGAAAAGATGTTGATTTGAATACTCTAGAGAGTGAAATTTAAGTCTTAGAGGATGAGTTTTTGGTGCTAATTAGAGTCTTCTTTATGGATTTTTTTCCATATTTCTCTACCTTAAAAAACTTTGTAGTAATCATAAACTTTGTGGTCAATCGTGTCTTTAAAAAATTGATCAACTCTAGATCTTGGGTAGAGGAAGCTAGGGGGACTGGATCCAAGAATCCTACTAGAAATAAACTTTATTTCATTTACCTATATCCCATTTGAGGCATTTAAAAAAAATATACTTTCCTTCTCTCAAAGCCTACTAGAAAGTTGAATTGTTGGTAGGGCCTTCTTCAGGAAGAAAGGAATGTCCTTTCCCATAATTCATATATTTAGCCCTTATGATTTTACTCTAAAATCTATCTTTATTGATCATGCTCTACCACTATTTTTTTAGAAGAGCTTGTTTCATAGATTTTACCCTTCTCAATCCCAATCCTCCTTTCAATATCGAAAGACATGCCTTATTCTAGGGAATTAGGGGGAACCTGAACCTATCCTTATACCCTCTCTAAAGGATTTTTTTTGAACTTGTTCAATCTAATCTGCTAATTTATTGGGTATGACAAATAAGGACATGAATTAAACTGGGATACTTTGAATGGAAATTTTCAAAAGCTGTAATTTTCTCACTTGTGATAAGATATTTCCTCTCCACCTAGATAACTTCCTCTAGATTTTATCAATAAGAGGTTTCCAAAATTTATATTTTATAGGGCCATCAAAATAGGGATACTAAGATATGAAGAAGGGAGGTTCTTGATGACACAAACAAAATTTTTATATATCTTATTCTACAAGGCAACTAAAGTATTAATGAAAAATTATGAAATTTTACAAATTTTAATGCTCTGACTAGAGATGATCTCATAGATTTCCATAATTTTTTTGTAGCATTTGGCTTAAGTGACTAAGGCTTCCCCTATCACTCATGTATCATCTACGAATTGTTAATGAGTAATTAGTCTAGTGGTAGGATCCACTTTAATACCTTTGATGATGTTAGAGGTTATGTCCTTATCGATCAATCTAATCAAGGTCTCAGCCATGATGATGAAAACATATAGGGACAGAGGGTCCCCTTGTCTGAGCCCTCTTCTAATTGGGAAAAAATCCTTAGGAACACCATTAATAATAACCAAGAACATGGGATTAGTGATGAAGGAGGAGATTATGTTTTTGATGGCTTGATTAAATCTAAATCTATAGATAATTTTGTCAAGGAATTTCCAAGAGACTATGTCATAGGCCTTATTTATATCCAGATTGAGAAACATTCCCTGTCTGGAGGAGTTAGCCACTGAATGAATGTTTTTGTGGGCTATAATAATATCATCTAATATTTTTATACTGATGAAAAAATCCCCCTATTGATCCACAATCATATTTTTTTAGTAACATTTTAATTTTTAAGGATAGGATTTTTTAATTATATAAAATGAAAAATTGGATGAGTTAGGCATGGCTAATAGTACCCAACCTATAGGTCCTCTTTCTTTTTCACTTAACCCTTCTTGGCTAAACTTTTACTAATTCTTAATCACATGTAGCTTCCTAGACTTAGCTTTTTAGGACTCAAGTAGCCCTCCCAGACCTATATTCATCCCCCTAGGGCTCATCCCCCTAGGATAATATTTCCCAATTTGGATAGGAGAACCAAAATTTAGGGGTGTCTTATTTCCAATGCTATTGTCCAAGTTCATTTTCATCTCTAATGATCAAGTTCTCTTGATTCCTTATCTTTTCCCCTATTGGCCTAATACAAGTTTATCTAACCCAAGATCATTAGTTTCCATATAAAAGGTAATTCAATGTCTATTTAGAAGAGTTGACACTCATTCATAGAAAAAGAACAATAATATAAGTAAGTACACTCTAGCATTCTTCCCTATTCTCTATATACAGCCTTCCAAGACCAATTCAAGCACTCATAGTAGTCCCTAGTCATCCAAAGTACATTTTAGTTTTGCATATAGTTGTATACATCACACAATTTCACTAAGCACTTCAAATGGGAGAACTACATTAGCTCGATCCCTCTTCAGAGTATTGGTATGTAGGTAGTGTGCCCACACATGGGGTATAAAGTGCATCTAATGTATCCTTACACACTAGCCCCCTTCTCTCTTACCTAAGTTTTTTATTCAAGTTCAAGTACTAGGAGCTCCTAAGGGTTTTGAAGATTAAATCAAACACAAAAAAAGCTCTGCATAGAATCAAGCTTCTATATTTCATTACCAAGGTGTTATAGATTTGGTAAATAAAACCTAGAAAAGCCAAGTCACCAAGACAATAACACCAGAAGTGGACAATAACTATGAAAAGTGGATTATAGAACCAAGTATCAAGGTGTCCTAATTTTGGAACTCCTATCCAATCTATAAATAGAGTTCTAGGTTCTGTTTGCAATAGTCTTCCACCCCTA
The DNA here is from genome assembly GCA_037957365.1 of Torreya grandis. Taxonomy (NCBI): domain Eukaryota; kingdom Viridiplantae; phylum Streptophyta; class Pinopsida; order Cupressales; family Taxaceae; genus Torreya; species Torreya grandis. Next base: position 67,415 of record JARHVA010011071.1, read on the forward strand.
CAAAGCAATTTCTAGATCTTTAATCAACCATTTCAACCAAGAATAAGCTAAGTTTTATTTCTTTACACTTCTTGCTATTTTTAGAAAAGATAAAATATATATCTATTTACACAAATTAGTAGGCTAATTAAGATACATTAATTACTAATTTACATTTAATCAGACCCTTTATTTGCTTAGGAATTAAACCCCTAATTTCTAAAAGAATAAAATAGTTGTTGAACCTGACTTAAAATTTTTGCATAAAAACCCTCTAAACCTTAGGGATAATTATTTATATTTATTTTCAATATTTTCCTAAGTTTTTCTAAAATACAAAATTAAAAAAATACAAATTAATTGAATTATTTTTAATAAATTCACCTAAAACCCTAGTTTGCACATACTAGGTACTATTTGCATAAAACCACTTTCAAACCACTAGGAAAAATATACTGCTAATTTTAGAAATATTTTTAGATTTTTCCTCACTTTTTCAAAATTAAAACTACAAATTTTCTATAAAATTTTCAAATTACTGCACTAATTTTGGATAAATTCATTCAAAACCCTAGCTACATCAAATACATTCTCGGTTATTTTTTAGTACTTTTGCATCATTCTCAAAAAAATTATTTGCAAATATAACTCAAAAATTAATTTCAAATTCAAAAGTTCATAGTATTTTACAAATAGTATTTTTTTAAAATCCCTAGTTATATATACTAGCTCCTTTTTACTTGTTGAGGTATCACCTTACATGTTTCAAAGTCCTATATCTTTTTCATATATATTTCAGTTCCTTGTTTAGATTATATTAGCTTAATATTTTCTACTATTGTCTATGTTGTTTTCCTTATGCCACCTAAATTCCTTGCATATTTTCCCTCACGATGAAGTGCAAGACTTAGTGGAAATCCTCCTAAGTTCACCCATATTCTTGTAACTCGACCATACACCATTGATAAATAACCAATTAAGGTTCTAGTCATAGATTCTACACATCCAGATTACACCAATTTCAATGAAGATAATTTTGAAAAAGATTAGTATGAAAATAACAATGATGATGTACACACCAATGCTCATGCTCTACCACATTATACTAATGATCCACTTACACCCATTTTTGATAATGAATTCATACTCAATAAATATTTGGTTTTAAATTTTTTTAGAGAAAGACTTAAGTAATAACCTAAGCAAGTTGAATCTTCCAATCATTTAGAGCAACTAGTTGTAAATGACACTATAGGGGCAACTATGTCTCAACCACCCCTATATCAGCCTAACCTTCTTATATGCCACCAATTGTAGCTATTACATCCCTCTCTCTTGATGTAATAGCCCTTGTGAAAGAGATAAGATATCTTTAATCCAAGGTGCAACATCTTGGCAAGGTACCACTAGACCTACACATGCATTGGATTCTTTTTCACTTTTGCATACACCATTGGCATGTCACATTACCTCTATACCATTTCCATAGGGATTTGTTCAACCCAAGCTAGTTCTTTATGATGTCAAGGGTGATCTAGAGACACATTTGAGCGCTTTTCATGCAACATGTTTGGATTATTTACCCAATGATTAGATACTTAATAAACTCTTTCCATAGATCCTAAAGGATTATGCTCTACAATAGTTTTATAGTACCAAATTAGTCAGTCATAACATTCAATCCTTTAGTAGGCATGTTCCTAGCACATTTCAGTATCAACATTAATGATAAGGTCTCATATACATAGATTACACAATAGAAACAAAGGCCAAATGAGCCTCTCATGTATTACATTCTTAGATAGAAGACTATTCTAGCTAAGTTAACTAGACCCATGGTTGATCTAGAGATATAGGACATCTTCAAATAAATCCTTCTTCTAACACTACATGAATCCATTATGTTCAAAAGATTTTCTTCCTTCACTGAATTGTGTCATACACTTAAGGGAAGAGAAGTCAAGTTAATCTCAATGGGCAAACTCAAGTATTCAATTACTCTATACAAAATAAACAATAGTAATAACAAAGTCCCATACAAGGTCAAAATTAGTGAAAACAAGAAACTAAATCAACCAATAGTCAATGAAGCTTCAAAGCCCCCTTAGCATGTGGTTTTATCAACACCTCCTCAATGTGCATTTACCAATTTCTCTAGCCAAATTTCTATAATAGTTATTGTAATGTAACATCATAACTCTCCCACCTATTCAAAAAGTAGATCCAATAAAGCTTATTCCATAGGGATATGATCAACATGCATTTTGTGATTTTAAAAGGGCACCATGACACATAACAAGCAAATGCATCAATTTGTAACATAAGATACATGATTTAATTGATGATAATCTACTTGATCTAGGTACTTTAGCTGAGCCTCCAAAGATAAAGCTAACACAAGATAAGGCTTTGAAAATATTTTTAGATCCATTTCCACAACATTTCAAATAAGAAAAAGATGACACATCAGGTGTTCATCATACATACCATACACATCCTCCATTATCTACAGACCAGGCATCTTTAGTTGAGACACATCCTTTGAGGGGTATGATAGGTGTGTATGAGTCTATATTTCAACTAGACCTTCAATATATTTTTTATATCAAAAGATTGTAGAGGATGATACAAGTTACAATGCACTTTTTATTAGAGCACATATCCATAATCAACCTATCCATAATGTTCTCATTAACAATGGTTTTAATCTTAATATGTGCACCTTCACACTACTACAACATTTGGGTTATTCAAATCAGGATATCAATATGATAGATACAATTATTATTAGTTTCAATGGGCATGTTCAATTTTCATTGGGTGAGATATTACTTCCATTATAGGTTGGTTTTACACATGTGTCTACACCATTCACTATAGTTCCTAGCATAGGAGTTTTTGACATATTACATGGTCGACCATAGTAACTTCTATAGTTCATAAATTCATGAAGTTAATTCACACTAATCAGCTTATTATAGTTGGTGGAGTTCCTTATTAGTCACCACTCCCCATTTCAAAGCCATCTACTAGCTTTTAGTCACTAGACCTAGGTCTTCCATCAATTTTCACTTCTCTTCTAGCTTCTGTTTCAGGTTGTCTTTAGAATCAACCATGGTTACAACATCCATCACTAGTACAAATGTTTCATACACCCCCATAGCTTTAGGATTTTAGATAGCTTCTAGCTATAGTATTCACACCTAGATTAATTATATTATGGTCTCATATAGCTACATAAAGATTATTAAAGCTTCTTCTCTTACTTTTAGATGGGTCCCAAATATCCCTATAGTCATATCCACTTCTCAGAGTCATAGGGGGACCCCAAACCTAGCTTCCACTTTAGATATTTTAGAGTAGTTACAACATACAAACATTCTAACTTTACAATCTCAATCATACACTCATGCCTCATGATCATTCATGATCCCATTATTTGATACAAGACACCATGACAAAGAGTCTCATCTAAGACTCATCAGTTAGTATCATTACTTTCCAAAATTAATTGTACATATTATCTCCTTCTTAATTGTACATAGTTAAAATATTTTTAAATGTACAAAAACAATATAAAATTCAAAAAGACAAAAACATTTAAAAAATTGCAAAAACACCAAAAACATTTTGATTGTATGCATCATCCATGTTTTACATTACTACTATCAAGATATGACTTACATTTGATGTTTCATGCTATTGTATGTTAATTTTCTTCTTCACTTGATCTTGTTTGAGTGTGTGCAGTGACATCTAGCTACTTGATTGCTTCATTCTACCCATAGAAGGGGCATTCCTAGTTCAACATTTGAGACATACATTTTTATACGCACCCATTGGGGTATCTTCTATATGACTACACCATCCATTTTATGTCATTTTTACACTACACACTCTAAGTTATGATGTTGATATACATTAATTTATAGCTTATATAGAATACTATATTGACATCTCACTAGTATCTAGCACTCGTGTATTTCTTAGCATATACCTAGTCTTGTACTACACATGTTTTTCATACTTTCACATTTACTTTTATTAGTTATATGTGTTTGTATCTTCCAATTATTACATGCTTTCTTTTCTTTCTTAGTATATCTTGTGTGATTGCATTTTCAACTCTAATTTGTCTTCAGCTTGTGATTTAGGACATTTGCCAATGTCTTTTGCTTCCTTTTCATGTATGTGCCTTAGGACATTTTCCAATGTCCTTTGTTTGTACTCCTCTCTATGCCTATGGCTTGTGTGCCAATTTTTATTATTTTAATTGTATGTGTTTGAGTCATTTAAACATGCCTTCCCTGCTTATTTTTAGTTTAAGTGACATGTGCCCAAGCCCCTTGTTTGCTTAACCCCTTGGCCCATCTAGTATGCTTCTTGATTCTTTATTATTGCTTGTTTGCTTCTTTCTTGTAAAATGTGTGCCATGCCATGATCCATATCATGAATTTACCTTGATTTTTTGAAGGCCATGATGGACATCATGCTCTATCCTTCCAAACTAACAACTAACAATTAACATTTCTAGTTCTAGTTCAGTACTTTGTGTATGCTTTCACATTATTATATCTATCTAGGCATATCCCTATTGATTTAAAAATCTATTGATAAAAAAATTTCTATGTATTGAAACATATTATCAAACATCAAATGATATATCATATATCTTTTCAAAATTAACACACTTGCAGGACTTTTTTCTTTTGAGTGTAGTCATTGTAGGTTCATCATTCCTACCCTTAGAAGAGGGGGCATCTAATAGGAGATTTGTCATAGAGATAAAAACTCCTACAAATTGAAACAACAACAATTAGTATAGTTATCATAGAATCCATAGGTCAAATTAGTCAATTTAGAGAAGAGAAATAGGAACAGACTCAGATCAACAGTCAAATTTCACACCAAATAATAGCACCAAAAATGGATAATAGCTCTAGAAATGGATAGTATCTCCAAATATGGATAGTAGAACCAAAAATTAGACATTATCACCAAAAATAAGGGTGTCCATAATTTGGAATTCCTATCCAAGTAGAAAAACACTTAAGGTTTCCAGAAATAGGCAAAAAGTTTAGTTCAAGGATAGTTTTTTCACTTCTAGATCCTTTAGATTTAGTAGTTTTAACATAGTTTTATTAGATATAGGGGTTATCATGTATGGCATGATGGTTCTCACATTCAATTTAGATTGGGTAGTTGGCATAACTTCTAGATTAGAATCCATGTTCTAAACATCAGTGATTGGGGGAAATGTGCATGACACATTGATCTTCTTTTGTTTCTAAATTCAGATTATTCTAGGCATTTTCAATAGTTACATGCCTTATTCCATCTAAAAGTGGTTGGCATCACATTTGAGTTGAAATTTCATACAAGTTTAGATTTTTGAGTACTTGAATTCTCAATTTGGCTTTCATATAAGCTTAGTACATTAGTTTTAGAGTGGATTTCATAAAATCCCAATCTCCATCTTTTGAAATGGCCAAGAGTGGCCTAGGTTCTAGCACACATTCAACTATTCACACCATGGTGTTAGATTTCTACCACATTAATGGGCTCCATGATCCATCCCATATTCCATCTATTCTATATCAGTATCACTTCATAGCTTCTTTTCATAGGGAAATGATGGAGCCAAATGGCCAACCTTTATATTCTTGAGCCACCTATTTAGAGGGTTTGGATACATAGTCCAAACATCAATTAACACATGCATGATTCATTAAATTCAATTGGTGATGATGGATCTAAAGGGATAGCCTTTACATTTTTGAGCCACATTCTGAGGAATTGAACATTCAGTTCCATTTGTGATATTACTCTTGATTCAACACATTCTCATCATAATACAACATCATGATAGGTTTTATATTGGTTCACATACTCAGTGAGGTGTATTCATTCATATCTCTTCCTTTACTTAATTTTTTTACACTATTATTTTATATATAGCATAGCTAGTGAGAACTGATCTACTTCATGTTTTTATTTATAGATTCACACATCACAATGTGCTCTCTCTATGCACATCCAACATCACACAACTTCATGAACTTTTCCCTCACATGTAAGTTGAGGTATGCTTTCTATTTTTATTTTATCCTAGTATTTCAATTTTATACATCACTAGAATAAAGTGGGGGCAAATTTAATCATATAAAATGCAAAATTAGATGACTTAGGCATGACTAATAGCACCTAACTTATAAGTCCTCTTTCTTGCTCACTCAACCCTTCTTGGCTAAACTTTCATTGATTCCTATTCACCCATAGCTTCCTAATCTTAGATTTTTAGGACCCAAGTAGCCCTCCTAGACCCAGATCCATCACTCTAGGGCTCATCCTCCTTAGAAAACAACACCCAATTTGGACAGGAGCACTAGAATTTAGGGGTGTCTTATTTCCTATGCTATTGTCCAAGTTCATTTTCACCTCTAACAGTTAGGTTTTATCGATTCCTTATCTTTTCCCTTATCAACCTAATATAATTTCATCTAACCTAGGATCATCAATTTCCCTATAAAAGGCCATTCAATGTCTATTTATAAGGGTTGGCACTCATTCACAAGAAAAGAGAGAGAATACAATCAATTACACTCTTAACACTCTTCCCTTTCTCTGTATACAACCTTCCAAGACCAATTCAAGCCTATTTAAGCACTCATACCAGTCCCTATTCATCCATAGTACATTCTAGGTTCACATCTAGTTTTAGACATTACATAACTTCACCAAGAACTTCAAATCGGAGAATTACATTAGCTGGATCCCTCTTCAAAGTATTGGTATGTAGGTAGCATGCCCACACACAGGGTGTGAAGTGCATCCACCGTATCCTTTACACACTAACCTCTTCTTTCTTTCCTAATTTTACTATTCAAGTTTAAGTACCAAGAGGTCCTAAGGGTTTCTAATATTAAATCAAACACATATCAACCTCTGCATAGAATTAAACTTTGATATTTCACTTCCATAGTGTTATAGACCTACTAAACAAAACCCAAAAAAGCTGTCACTAGGAAAATAGTACCATAATTGGACAATAGCATCAAAAGTGGACAATAACTTTAAAAAGTGGACTATAACACCAAGTAATAGGGTGTCCTGAGTTTGGCACTCCTATCCAATATAGAAATAGAGTTATAGGTTTTATTTGCAACAATTTGCCACCCTTACACAATAATTTACAAATCTTGAATCAGTCGTTTTGACTTAGAATAAGCCATGTTTGATTTCTCTACACTTATTGATATTTTTAGAAAAGATAAATTACATATCTATTTATAAAAATTAGTAGGCTAAGTAAGATACATTAATTATTTATTTAAATTTACTTGGACCCTTTATTTGCTTAAGAATTAAACCCTTAATTCCTAAAATAAGCAAATTTTAGAGAAGGTGGAACATAAACTGATGGGCCTAAAGTCCATCAGATAAGATGCCTCTTATTTATTCAGGATAAGGATAAGGAAATTGTTGTTAAAATATTACAACATGGTACCCACTTTAAATAGCTTTGAGATTACCAGACATACATTAGTTTGAATAATGTCTCAAAACACTTGAAAGAAGAATGGGGGGATGCCATCAGGACCTGGGCCTTTATCCCCTTGTAAAGAAAATACAATAGTTCTACTTTCATCTTCTAAAGGGGAGGAAAGGATGGAAGTGTTATCCTCCTAAGAAACAACGCCTTCAATGAGATTGACCACTTAATCTTCTAGCTGAACATCTTGGGAGGGAACAAAGGCTAACAATTTTTGTTAAAAGTTAGCAATTTGGCCCTCAATAGCTTTTTCTTCCTTATAATGAATACCATCCTCCCCTTTTATTTTTGAGATGAAAATGTGTTGATGATTCTTAGATACATAGGTATGGAAGAACTTTATGTTTCTATCCCCCTCCTTGAACTAGATCTTCCTAGATCTCTACCTCTAATAAGTTTCTTCATTAGCTTTTAGATTGTAAAAGAGACTAATAAGTTCCTTTTCTTTTTCCTAGAGAGTAAGGGTGGATCTAGAAGCATTAATTTATCATTCTAAACTATTGATATCCTCTTCTAATTATTATTTTTGGAGAAATATGTTCCCAAAATCTCCCTTGTTCTAGACTTTGAATTTATTTTTGACATGTTTAAGATTCATTACTAAGGTGTACATGGTAGATTATTCAACCAAGAATTTCCACCATTCCTTTATGGAATCTTTCAAGGACTGATTGGAGAGCCACATTTTATTGAATTTGAAGGGAGTACATTTAGCCTTGGACATATTCTCACTTTGGAAAATAAGCAAGTTGTGATCTGATTTGATCCTAGGAAAAGAAGAAAGATAACTAATTGAATCAAGTTTCTAATTAAGAGAGATCAAGAAACTATTAAGTCTAACTTGGATGAGATTATCTTTCAATCTCTTGTTGGACCACATATAAGGTTTTCCCTTTAGATCCACATCAAAAATCCTAGCTTCAACAATAAACTCACCAAATTCCAACATGCTATCAGTTAAGGAGCAGGTTCCTCCTTTCTTATCTCCAAGGGTCAAGGGAGAGTTTAAGTCCCCTGACACCATCCAACACTAATTTTTAAAAAGGTTTATGTAGTCTTTGAGGTTCTAGCTAAAGGCATCTACAATAGACCAACTGTGGGAGCTAGCATAAGAGCTTCCTAAGGGGGCTAAGGATCCTCAAGGTAGTGGAAGGTTTCATAGGAGCTAAATTTGATTTTTTTTCACTAGATAAGATGAGATAAAGCAGGTTTGTGGGGTTGGGATGGGGGGATTTGAGGGGGAGGAGGAGGGGTGGCCAAGGAGGGGGTGGGGAGGGGGGTTCTAGGTAGAATATTTTTTCACCCAGGTAGGGGAGGGGGAATTAGGGGATTATTGAGGAGGTGGTAGGTTTTAGAAGAGTGGTTTAGAACATCACAAGTTTTTTAAAAAAATTATTCTCATTTGAATTCAATCCTTTGAATCCAAATCCCATATTTGGATTTGATCTTAATGGAATGGATTAGTGGTTTGTTAGCTAGGATGAAAACACACACTCTAGCCACCAGGAGTCTACACCTAGATCATGTCATCATGTTGATAGCAATGGGTTATCTAAGAGCCTTGGTGATTTCCAAAATTACCTTTAGTGCCTAAAATTCTAGAGGTAGTTTTAGCATGTTAATCTAAAAAAGAATGTCCTCTAGGATCAAATTATCAAGGTTGAGACCTACCTTCCACTTATGGAGACTAATGATGAATTTCCCCATGAACCAAGTGCCACCTATGAGAATCCTTATATAATCTTTGGGAGGAGAGAATTTTAGTAGGAAAAAGTTTTTAGGCATGGCCACAATATCAATTTGACCTTTTGGTTTCCATTTGAGATTGTCCCATTTCTAGAATGAGTAAATATTTGGATTGAAGTTATTGAATTTGGCTAAAATAGAATGTGAAAAATAATAATCAATGTTTTCTATGATGGTTTTTAGTAATTCAAGACATACCTTAGATAGTTTTCTTGATGGGATAAGGAAGGATTCCTCTATGAATTTTTTGAGATGACTCTCACTAATGACCGAATTTGCCCACAAAACAAGCTTTTTATCTTTTGTGGGGTTAATATCTGATACCAATAGACCGTAACTTGACTCTGACATGGGAACTAATTGATATTTTTTGGTGTTTGATGATATAGTATCCTTTTTGAGGCTGTCATAGGCTCTAGAAGATTGTTAAGCTTCAGCTTTCTCTCTTCCTGCCCATCAATAGAATTCAAAATTCTTACACCTGTCATTTTCCCACTCTCCATGCTCTCCATCATAGCCAATATCATGGGATGTGATTCTCACCTATGACCAAATTGATTACCACCCTTATTGAGATTATTCCAAAATTACATTAGAAGGGGAAATTGAGAAGTATTAATTCAAAAACTATCCATTCAAATGAAAAAATTAAGAAGATAAAAGATTGTCAAAAAAAATCACTTTTAAAAAATGTTCTTCCCATTAAAAAAATTGGATTTTTTTAAAATATTCTTTTATACAAACATGTTCCATCTATCTTGAATTTATAGTTATTTTGAAAAAGGGTTTAAGTTCTCTTTTTATCACACTCAAATACAACCAATAATGAATCATAAGGATGACTATGAATATGATGAGAAATAAATCATAATATTTCCCTAGAGCACACCTAAGTTATGTCAAGTAACTTGTTTATTGTAATGTAAAATAAGTGTGTTATGGTAAGGATTTAAAATGACCTAGATATTCATAAAGAGTCGATTCAATTCTATTATTCTTTTATTGAGTTAGAGCCTTATTTATTTTATTACATTAATTTTTTTATAATTTAGGGCTTGTAAAATATGTATATTTAATAGGATAATATTCTTTTTTTCTAACTTAGTTATTTACAAAAAATATTCAAGTGTGGGCTATGAAGTATATTTGGATACTAAGAGTGAATATGAAAGTATACTTGGATATTAAGAGTGAATATGAAAGTGAATGAACCTTGATAACTACTATCATTACTTTTTAAACTTATTATGGTTCATATAAGATTTCAAAATTTCATCATATACTTAAATTTTAAGTTATCTATTTGGCTAAATAATAATTTTTCAACTAGTTATATAATTAGGGATTACAAAATCATCATTTAATCCATAATTAAGGATTTTAAATTACAACTTATTTCATAATTATTGATTAAAAAATTACTATTCATTGCATAATTAGGGTTCACAAAAGTAGGGTTTACAATATAAATATGGATTAAATATTTTAAAAATTAGGTTTTAGTGATTATTTAAATTATGTATTTTTACATAATTAAGTATTATGAGATTAGGGTTTTCCTTAAAATTAGTCTTCTAGAATTAGGGTTTATTCATTAGTAAAATTATATCTTATGAAATTAAAATTTAATATATAATTAGGGCTTATAAAACTAGGGGTTGTTACATAATTATAGGGATGAAAAAATTATGGGTTTATACATAATTAGGTATTACAATGTTATGGTTCATATAATTAGATTTTTCCAAATTAGGTCTTGCAAATGTAAAATATGTTTCATAATTAAGGATTAATAATTTTGAAATTAGGTTTTAATAACTATAATTTCATCATTACATTTCCCTAAATGAATACAAGATTTTTGTTTGCCTAAAAATTAGGGATTTTAAACATAATGTTTTCCTTTAAAATAGGGATTATTAAATTATATTTTATTAATTATTAAAATTAAGACTTATGAAATTATGGGTTTTTAAATGATTAGGGATAATGAAATTGGTATAATTAGGGCACATAAATATAAAATTTTATAATTATTAAGGGGGTTTAAATGGTGTTTCATAATTAGTAAAATAAAAAAAATTAACATATTTAGAGTTTAAAAAATAAGGCTTACTAAAAATAGCTATATAAAACCCTTAGAGCCTTGGTGCATTGAAGCATCAATATTTGAGAAATAAAATACCTTACATAATTTCATTTTACACTTTCTAAATTTAATTTCTTACCAAAAAATAAGTGTTTCACATACCACATACATAGCCAAATATCAAATGTCCCATATAATATCTAGACACATAGTGTTTGGATTGCTATTATAAATCTTAGTTTCCATACATAATAAAAAAATTTCATATGTTATTGTTGAGTACCAATAATAGTGTATGGTTGAAGAATCAAATTACTATTATCTTGATTTTACTTATAAAAAATATCCCCATTATTATTTTCCCAACTTTTAAAGTTTCAATTTTCGGTATCCCACCACAAAGCTGAAGTTACATAAAACAAGTATGTGAAACATGCCACTATATCATGTTATTTTGATAAATATTTATCCATTTGTATATAAAATGTGGGGATGTTACTCAATCCACCATATTTTTTTAATCTTAGAAAACTCACCCCTATTGATTTATGATACACAATTTCTAATTCTAACTTTGAAACCCATATAAATTTTACTAGATCCTCTTTCTTTGGTATGTGACATAGTATTCATTTTATTGAAAATTCTCTAAATTTTATCAAGAAACCATCTTAAAATTAGTTAATGAAAACTTATTATGTTACAATACCTCCATATTCATATTTTTGGTGCTACCTTTCCTTTCCTTTACTTATGTATAAATGTGGCACAATTTATTCCTAATAGGTCATATTCAATCATCACCCATCACTCCAAGACAATATTAGAATTTGATCCACTTACACTTCTCCAAGTTAATATACCATCATTGGTAGTGTCAATGTAATCCTATATTTAAATACCCCCGCCTCCCCCCCCCCCCCCCCCCCCCCCAAATGAATATGATCAATTTATTCTAAATAAAAATAAATAAACTCTACATAAGTTTGTTCCTTAAAATAATCAAATTAGATTATCACATAATTTATAATGTTTTCATAATTCATTGTTTTATGTTTGAACTTGACATCAACTCCTGCTAAAAATAAAATGGTCTATAATGGAAAGCTAGGTAGTTATCTCATTTTGCCATTTCTAATAATTTAAAGTTGGTATGGAACATAACCCCCATAAGGTATATTCACACATCAAATAATATACCCTAAGGATACTCCCAAGTATCATTAACAATGAAAATGATGTGAAATAAGGTTTCAATGGGGGAATTTTCATAATCATGCATGCCTCTTTAGTCAACATATTGAATTTGTAACTTGTATCTAATATGAAATCATTGACATCATAACCATTCATATATATTTTAAAAAGTGGGTAAACATTATACCTAGCATTCATGGCTATGAATAATTAGTTTATTTATTGTAATGTGGGTGGTGGTAGTTTTTGAATAAGAATTTATGATCATAGCTTCAGCTTTGGTAGAATTATAACTATCTCAAGGCCTTAAAAAATGGCATCATTAAATTCTAAAACATATTTTTTATTATGTGTATCTCATATTTTTACACCAATAAACTTGGAATATGTATCATAAATAATTTTTTTTTGCATATGGATAAAATTATTATTGTTAGGAATGGTCTAGTCATTTTATTTACTTCATGTTGGGTAGTACTTTGTCAAAAATATTCTTATTAGTTCCTACATATACATGAGTATGTGAACCATCACAAGATATAACATTTATTAGGTGTATATGTTCATAAGTTCATTTTAAATTATCTTAAAACTTGGTCCAAATCATATTATTTTTCATTTTTCATTCTTTTTATCTCTTTAACAATTCATAGCATTCCTATGTCTTATGTTGAATTTCATAATGACTACATATTGATACTAACTCAATAACCTTTATACTTATAATAAGATATAATTTTAGGGATATAATATGCCTTTCCCATTTACAAATGTGGTTCCCTTAATGCTTAACAACTCATGATACATTTACATTAATTATTCATCTTCCCATGTTACATCTTTAACTAACACATACTTCCATTTGATGAGAATTCAATAATAGATCAGTTTTGCAATTAATTCAGTCTTTTATCTATGATAGTATTAGGTTACATAATGAGCTTCATTTTTTTAAGTAACACAGGTAGTTTTAACTTGACTGGCATCTTGGGAAAGATTACTTTATTCAGGTATGAAACATGAAATATAAAATGAAATATGGAAGAGGGTGGAAATTATAACTTATAAGTGACACTTTCAAGCCATTAGATAACCTTATAGGGCCCATAAAAATTTGGTGTAAAATCGAGGTTATTATGTTGTCTAAGTAACCTTGGTTTATAGTGTGTCATGAAAAAAAATATCCACTCTCCTTCCTTACAAGGTTGTGAACTTTGGTTTTGATCTATGTGTTGTTTCATCCAATACTGAGTCACAACCAAATTATCCTCAAGTAATTTAATTTTATAATTATATTTTAGATAAATATTATTGAGTTCTCTATAATCTAGGAATATTATCCATAAATCATATACACTAAATTGAATTAGATGATCATGATCTCTGAATAGAGGTAGATTGGTTCTTGAAAAACTTGTTGATTGTGTTGAATAATGTATTGAATATGGGGTCGATCCTAATTTTATAAATCATATGTTTTTAATAAAATTAGTAGTGCCACTATTCCATAACATTCTTTTTTATGATATTTATCTATCCTATATGATCTAATCATTTGGCCTGGTGGTGATTTCATCCTATTAATCTTGTACTTATTCCATTCATATTTAAAACCATTAATAACTCTTGAAAATTAAAAGACTAACTATTTAAGTCATTGCAGTCACAAAAATAAATCAACTCCCCCAATAAGATTGGAAAAAAATTGTGTATCTAGATAATAGTCCCTAATTTAGACTATTATATAAGGATATTTACCACCAAAAGATGTTTTTTCCCATAAAAAATCATGAATTTAAAATTAGAGACTAGATACACATAATAATTATGATCATTAGCTAATTTTCTATCAATGAATTTATGGGTACTTACTGTATCAACCAACACTATTGCCTTTTTAACTTAATACAACCAACCACTTTGAATGTTTTTGGTGTGATTATCTAATTTAATACATGTAATGAGATAGTAGTGACTTATTCCTCCTAAAAAATTTCATGCACCTATTTTATTATTGGTTCCATAGTACTTAACTATTAATTTACCAAAACCTCGTGCTCAATAACTATTGGTATTTTCTCTCCATTGGCACAATTATGACCTATAGAAAATTTAATATCATAATACCAACATAGTAATTTTATATTTTTTATACTTCATGTTGATGAGATATCTTGGTAATTTTACTGGGGTTAAAATATTTGACCAAATTTTTATCATCACTATAAATCACATCTTATCTCTCCCTTCAATAGTGTGATCTTGTGTGAATATGTTGGTAGAAATTTTTTGTTTCTCAATGTGTAATTAATGTTTAATATATTTCATAACTATACATGGTTATAAAAATTTAACATCATGCTTAATTTAGTCATTTATTCTAGTGATGTAAAATTTCAATCTCTGATAAGGTGTCAATTTTAGAGTCTAGTTTACCAATCTCATATGATCAATATCATATTATCAACAAATATTATTTGTTTTAAATATGTTAATTGGATGAAATAATTTCCCTTAATGTCTAATCATAATGGTTTTACAAGTCATTATTATATTAATCCAAACTATGTACCTTCCCTTTCTTGTCACTCATCATCCACTAGTATGATTGATAAGGTTTAGATTATAGATGTAGTGAGGTCATTGAGATATTATCATTAATGTTAAAGAGGAGAAGCATGTTTTTAGTGATGTAAGGATAGATTAAATAATGTCATGGTGTCATTAGATAAGCATCATTCATTGTTGTCAAACGATAATAGTGTAGGTCCTTGATGAAGGATGATGTCATGAGGTGATGTAAAGACAAAATCATATGAAGAAACATCAAGGTATAAGGTGAAAATTATTCAAGAATATATGAATAATTCATGGGATTGATTTCATGAGTGAAAAAGAGATAATTTTAAGACAAATTTTTAATCATTGAGGTCTTTAAGAGGTCTGTAGGTCTACAAAAGTGCTTGGGGAGCAAGTCAAGATGCATGAGCAGGTATAAAGGTGATGAAATGTTTGTATATGATAATGAAGTCTTGTTGGATAGTGTTAAATCATGTTGGTGATATTATAGGAGTTGTTAGGATGGTCTGAAAGTGAACCTATGGTTTTTGGTGCTTCAATCTAGATCTACACCTAGACTTCTCCTAGACCATGCCTAGCCTAATAAGGCTCAATGGCCAATATTCAAGTCAAGGAGGAATGAAAATTTGTATGAATGTGTTTTATAATGAATATGAGGTGGATAAACCTTTAATAAAGATGAATAGTAAGTGTAAATAGGTAAGGATTCATGATTAGATGTGCACTTAAATCTATCTAAGACCCTAGCTAGCCTAATAAGGCAATAAAGAATATTTTACAAGGCATGAAAGCTCTTATGATCATTTATAGTGATAAGGTGAGTTGTTTTTGGTGATTTACATGAAGAATCAGATCAATGTTTGCAATAAATAACATAAAATAGAATGTGTAGTGATTCAGAAACTTAGTGGTCAAGTTTTTTTGAGATATAATTTTCAAATATGTAGTCCAAGAAGTTACATGTATCTATTTATCATTGAGGTCAGTTTGGGTAGAAGCTAGCTTTAGGGGAGAAATAGGTTAAGTTGAGAGATAACAGTTCAATCATTTTAAGCAAAACATTTGGTCAGTTTTATATAATAGCATTTTTGAATTGGAGTGAAAAAATAAGGTGATATTTTTAGAGACCCTTTGTCATTAATTTTAAAATAGAGAGAGATTAGATTGACGAAAAATTTATTTGTTGAAAGGATGTTTAGATTGAAGTGTGTTTGCCATCAATAAGTTTTGCAATTAATGACAAAGAGGGAGATTGTTGAGATATTTTTATTTATGTCAAAGAAGAGAATCATGTTGTTATTGATGTAAAGATAGATTTAATGATGTCATTGTGTCATTAGGTAAGCATCATTCATTGATGTTAAAGGATAATAGTGTAGGTACTTGATGAAGGATGATGTCATGAGGTGATGAGAAGATAAAAGCATATGAAGAACCATCAGGGTAAAAGGTGAAAAGTATTCAAAAGTGTATGATGACTTCATGGGAGTGTTGTCATGAGTGATAGAGAGAGAAATTGAAGACAACTTTAATCAATGAAGTCTTCAAGAGGTTTGTAGGTGTACAAGAGTGCTTTGGGAGCAAGTCAAGATGCATGAGCAGGTATAAAGGTAATGAAATGTTTGTATATGATCATGGAGTCTTGTTGGATAGTGTTAAGTTATGTTAGTGAAGGTTTATTATCTCTTAGGATGGTCTCAAAGTGAACCCATAGTGTTTGGTGCTTCAGTCTAGATCTACACCTAGACCTCTCCTAGACCATGCCTAGCCTAATAAGGCTTAATGTTTAATATTCAAGGCAAGGAGGCATGATAAGTTATTTGAATGTGTTTTATCATTAATATGAGGTGGAGAAACCTTAATTAACGTTTTATAGTTAGTGTAAATAGGCAAGTACTCATGATTAGGTTGGCACCTAGATCTATCTAAGATTCCAACTAGCCTAATGAGGCAAGAAGAATAATTTCCAAAGAATGAAAGATATTGTGAGAATTGGAAGTGGTAAGGTGAGTTGTTTTTGGTGATGTAGATGAATAATAATATCAAGGTTTGAAATGAATATCATGAAATAATTTTTTGAAGTCTTTTAAGCTCATAGAATAAGGTCTCCAAGCTCAAGAAGGTTTTTTTATGCTCATTGGTATGTGTAAACTTTGCATGTTATCTCGAGTCTTTTAGGAGAGACTGGGAAGGCACCTGGCTAATATCTTTAGGAATTAATTTGGAATTTAAGGGGCAATCATGTATGAACAGTTGTTAACACCATACTAGGTGTTTAACCCTTATTGAACCCTAATGTTGACTCAATATTGAATAACTTGTTAAAAAGTGTTCAAAATGGTATTTTATGCCTAGGTAAGTATTTGGAGGTTGTATTGAACTCCCTCATCATCTCCAAGTATGATTGGTTTATTAGGTGAGTGAGTGGACCCCACATAAAATTTATATTTATTAGATGATTTGATGTAGTAGTCAAATTTGACCTAGTCAAAGCATGCAAATGGATGGAGGTTAAATATTGAGACTTGTGTTTTTTGTCCATTGTTTTATTTGGATAAGTTTTATCCTTTGTTTCAACTATTTTGGTCACTAAATTTGACCTATCACTAAATTTGACCTATCACTAAACTAGTCTAATAGGTTAAATATTGAGACTTATGTTTGTTTATATAGGAATTTTAACAATTCACCATTCATTTGGAGTGGTTCATAATCATCTATAATGGGTGAAAATGTTGTTCACTAGTTTTCATGTCAAGTTTAGTTATGACAGTGAAACCCAAGAATATGAGATTGGTCTGCAAGACTAATATTGCCCTCTGAGTCTATGATATTTATATTAGAGGTAGCTATAATGATATTATAGGATCATGTTCATGTATTTTAATATATTCATTGTGTTCCTTTTGGGTGTCAAATTCTCAAGTTTCCATGATTGTGTATTGGTAGGGTTTAGAAGCTCTAAGTGAGCTTCTTATAGGATTGATTTTGAGGTGTTTTGATCTAAGTGATGGTGTTTAATGCATATGGTGAGTTTGTTTAAGTATTTAATCATATTATAAATTGGGTAGTTTTCCATGGTTAATGTTTCTCAATGTGTTTTTATTTCTATATCCAAAACAAACTTTTTGGGTGTACATAGACCTAATGTGAATAATGTTTTGTGAAGAGGTTCAAGTGGTGAATGGACCTAATAGGTGGAGTGAAACCTATATGATGTTTTATAAGGAATATAAGTGTGTTTTTTTAAGTTTTTCATTTATTTGGTATGCCTTAAGATGTTCCAAGGTGTCAGAGGGGTAATTTGTTGTTGTGAAGGCCTAATTCAATTAGGTCTCCTTGAGGCCAAAAAAAGATTTTTGTCTGAAGAAGTGGCAGCTAAAAAAAGTAGTGTTTTTTTAATATATGAAACATATTATATATTCCATTTTAAGGGTGATTCAAGTGTGAAAATGGTTATGGCTAACCAAGAGCTATGTGAGCAAGAGGCTAATATATATAAGGTAATTTATGCATATTTAGTTAATGAGGCAAGTGAAAGATTAGTGATATATCTTGCTAAGAAGAGCAGAGGTGTGTGAAAGGGTAATGATGGACATAAGCCATATATATAATCAAAACACTTGATCACATAATCATATGATTATATGACTCAAAGAGTAGACTGTGAGGGTAGATAGTGAGAAGATCCATATTAGCCTTGCATGAGGAAAGGTGCAAAGGTCTTTGAAGCTGTCGTAGATGAGAAATGGTATGCTAGAGGCCTTAGTATGTTTATGAGGCCATGAATGGATGATACATAGTTGAGGAAGGGCAAAGAGTAGAGATTATAATATGATTGATATGTAAAAGGTAGAATTGGCTATGAAGATTAAGAAAGGAGATATAAGTTTGAGTATGACAATGATGTCATAAAGAGAAAAAGAAGACCATCATTAGGTGTTGATAGAATCAAAGTAAATTTGGACTAATTATGTGGTTGAGTGGGTGCTAAGTCATCTTTGTGTTGATTGAGTGGGTGTTTGATCAATAAGGGGGTTGATGCCTCCTAGCAAGTTGGTGCTTGCTAAAACCAAGTGGGTGCTTATTAAATTAGGGGTTGGTGCTCCTTGATGTGTTAGTGACTATCAAAATATTGATTCATTTAATTATATGAATATAGTCCAAGATTTTTTCTAGTGGATTTTATCCCCCATGAGGGTTTACCACATATATATTATGTTTATGTGATTCATGCTTATGCAATTGCTTCTCTATGCATTGATTATCTTTTATACTGGTTTGAATGGTTAATGAATACTAAGTAAAAATAATAATTGTTTTAAGATACTGATTTATTACCCACCCCCCCCCCCCCCACCCCCCCCCCCCGCCCACACACACACACTCTCAGTGGTAATGATTCTAATAGAGGCTATGTTAACCATTTCATTTTTTGGTATATTGTGAATCTTAAAAAACTATTCGATGACACTTATCAAAGAGGTACACTAGGACCATCAACCTTGTAGATGCACATCTTTGGTAGGTGTAATTTCTTCACTTAGAATTTTTTTTTTATGTTTGGTTTGTTGTTCCCTTTGAAGTGAATTTTTGTGTGTATGATTGATTGTATAATGCTAATTAACTATGGAATTATGTTAGGAAATTTGATCCTATTTAAACCTATCTAAACCCTCGTTCAAATATTTTGTAAATGGGGAAAATAAATTATCCTAAATAAAAGTGACCAATATTTCACATCCCAAAAGGTATGTATACTTATTTGGTTTTGTTCTTAGCTCTATTTTTTTTCAATTCTTGGAGGAATGTATCCAGAGTGAGTGATAACCATAAATAGTTAAAACATGTGCTATCATAAGAAAAAATGTTACAACATTAACCAAATTTGACAAAAAAATTTTAGAATGTTGAATAAATCAAATATAAAAATAAAAATAAAGGACACTATCTAAAATTTATGAGCTTTCTGAAATTAAAAAAAAAACAAATAAAAAAAAATTGAAAAATTTCTACATATTAGAATGATTTTATGAAAAATCATAAACACACAATAACTTGATCAATAATGATCACCAAAGTCCAATTTTTTATTAGGGACTCCTTGAATGATGATCCAATTCAAATAAAAATATAGTAGAAAAAATCAAAGCAGTTTAGAGATATAGTGGAAGAAAGAACTATTTACCAAAATTGATGCTCTAATACCACTTTGTTATGATATTTATTTATAATGAAATAAGAAACACTCAAATATAATCCAAATAAAAGGGTAAACCTCCAATAAATAATAAATAATGAAATGAATTCATTAATGAAACTTGTGATCATTATGGAGAGCCATGCTCAACCATATATATACACCTATAATTAAGGTGGATCACACCCTTTAAATTTAATAGGTCATCCTAGATAAATATTAATAACTAATAAATGGAAATTAAAGGCTATGTTCTCCATTACATAACCTTAATACTTATAGTAAGATACAAATTTAAGGGTGTAACATGTAACAATTATTTTTACATTATTTTTGTAAGGCCTTGAGAAACTAACACTCAAATGTATAATGGGTACCTTACTCACAAACATGACACCAATAGTTCACTATCCTATTCTAAAACACACATACTAAATTAAATTTTAAAAATGAGGGGTTCTTGTATAATTTGGATTTTATGAATTGTGGTTTACTTAACCATGTTTTATAATAATAAGTTTTACAAAATTAGATTTGATATATTTTTAAAGTTTATGACATTAAGGTTTACAAAATTAGAGTTTGGTATAAAATTATGGATTAAAAAATGATATTTTAAAACATATTTATGACTAAAAATTAGGTTTTTTATTTTCATATAAGGTTCAAAATATTATATTTGATTCGTAATTAGGCTATGATAAAATTTAAATATGTTTTTCATAACGAGTAAAACTAGCATACTTATCTTAGATAAATATATGTAAAAGATGCCAAGAGATATCATTATTGAGGTACCTATACTATAATAATTTGTGAAATAAGTGGAATAGGAACCTTGAGAATGATATCAATTGGCATATTTTACATAGATATATCTAAGATATGTATTCTAGTTTAAATATGTTGATAGGAATCATATGTAATATTATGATGACCTTTGACCAATCTCTCAAAATTTGTCTTTTAATATATAAGTAGATATCTTAAGCACATGCCATCCTTTAGAGGTAAATATTATATTTATTAAGGAATACCTGCATGATTGTGTCCCTTTGGACCTAAAATTTCAATTTGTTTGATAAAACCTCACTTAAGGTTCATGTTTGGGTTGAGATTCTAGTTATTATTCTTCATCTATGGATATTCCTTGATGAGATTTTCAAACCCATGGGGTAAATGTTTTATCATGAGGTTGATAAACTATAATCTACATGAACTTATAGCATGTTTTTATTAAGGATAATATGAAAAATGACTTGAAAGAATCTATTGATATTCAAGAAGGGATGGAATGCTTCTCTATAAGTAAATTACTTAGATGTTCACACAAAATAATTATATATCACACATAATAAGCAAAGATAAGAGATCAAACAATAATAATTAACAACATAGAAAAATAGTAGATAATATAGCAAAGCCACTTCGAGGGGGAAACCTCCACAATAATGCAATAAGAGTAAAATACTTAATATGATGCTCAAAGACTAACCACTACCTCCTATATATATTCTACTTAGCCATGGTTATTCCATAGGCTGACCTAACTAAGAACATACAGAAATGTAATAAGAATATAAATGAGGTATGTAAGACATAATTCAACTAAACATATCCCTAGATACACCAAAGGTTAAGGGAATAACATGACCCTCCCCTTCAAAAAACATTGTACTCAACATTGAATCAACTCTAGATGTTGTTGTACAAAGTATTTATCCTCTTAGGTGGCATGTTCACATGGTAGATTATTCCGTTTGATCATGTACTCCTTAATCACTCTAGATCATAGCTATTTAGTACACATTTGAAGGATCACCTCAGAATCAAGAAAAAATATCCATTCTTCATCCAATTTTGGTAACTCATTTTGAGTAACAACTCTATGTTCAATGACTTTTTTCAGGCATGATACATGAAATACTAGTTGTATGCAAGTAGATGAAGGAAACTCTAACTTGTAGACCACACTACCAATATGGCTGCAATCATGAAATACTTAGGGGATAGATTATTCTTTTTCTTTTTCTTCAAGGACATCTACTTATATGTCTGCAATCAAATAAAAACCCAATCAAAACATGAAAATGCCTCTCACTCATGTGTTTATTTGCCTATTGCTTCATGCAATTTTGGGCCATGGATATATTTTCATGTAAACTTAAAAGCACCTCCTATTGATGGTGAATATTTTACTCAACTACATAAACCTCAAGATTGACCTTCAAGGTTGAAGTGATAGATGGAGGGTGGTATCCATACAAGGCCACAAAGGGAGACATTTTGGAAGAACTATGAATAAAATTATTATACGACCATTCAATAAGTGACAACTAATGAACCCATTTATCATATTTATCAAAAACAAAACAATGGAGATATCCTTCTAGACATTTTTTGAGTACCTCAATTTATCCATCTAATTGAGGATGATAGGATGAACTATGAGCCAACTTGGTCTCCAAACATGTGAATAATTAAGTCCAAAAATTACTAGTGAAAATGAGATCTCTATCAGTGATAATCATCTGAGGAGTACCCTAAATTTTGTGAATTGTATTGAGAAAAGCATAAAGTAATATACTATCAACAAATGGCTATGATAAAGAAAAAAATGAGCATAATTATTGAGATTATCCACAATAATAATGATAACATTTTGACCATCAGATCTTAGTAACCTTATAATGAAATCCATAGACACCTCTTCCCAATGCTAGATAGGGATGGATAAAGGCTGTAAAAGACCTAGGGTTTTTATGGTCTCACCTTTATTTTGTGGACATATCATACTTTCAACAACATATTGATGTACATCCTCTTTGAGTCCTTCCCAAAAAAATCTTACTTGATTCTATGATAGGTTTTCAAAAATCTTGAATGACCCCCAAGTGGAGTTGTATGAATTTATTAAATGAAATTTTGTTTGAGAAGAGAATTATTATATAGGTATAATCTATCTCTATACCATAATGCATTACCCTTCCATGTGAATTTTTTAAATCCACCCAAACCTTGCTGAAAATTCTCAATCAAATAGTGGGTAGCACTATCATTTTTCTATTATGATCTTACTTCCTCTAGCCAATGTACCTATCAAATGGTCATGGCGCATATCAATGCCTTAACTAATTCATCCCTCCTAGATAGTGCATCTACCACCACATTTTCCTTGCCTTTCTTATAGATTATTTCAAAATCATAGCCTAACATCTTAGTTACCCCCTTTTTTCTTTTTTTAAGACAACCATTGTTCTAAAAAATATTTAAGACTATCATGATTAGTCTTTACTTGAAATTGATGAGCCATCAAATAAGGTCTCCATTGTTTAACTGCATGTAGAATGGCCATCATTTCCTTCTCATAGATAGGGCTTGAGATGATTTTTACCCTTTAATTGGTGACTTTAAAATATAAGTGGTCTACCTTTTTGCATGATCACAACACCCATACCATATCCATATGCATCACATTCAACCACAAAAGTCTTAGAAAAATCAAGAGTGGACAACACTATAGTGGTGCACATAGCCAATTCAAATGCCCCGATAGATGTATCAATCCACTAGGAGTCTTTCCTCAACAAAGAGGTGAGTGGGGCTACAATGCTACCATAATTTTAACGAACCTATGATAGCAACCATTTAGCTATAGAAATCCCTTGAGTTGCTTGAGTGTCTTAAAGAACTGACCAATCCATGATTGCTTGGATTTTTTTAGGATCTACTGTCACTCCTTCATGAGAAACCATATGACATAAATACTCAACCTAATGAGCTCCAAAAGTATATTTGGATGATTTGGCATATAATTGATTTTGTTCCAAAATTGAGAGTACCTATTTCACATGTTGTAAATAGTCTTCCCAATTTTTATTATAACTTTGAATATCATTAAAAAAAACCAAAACTGATTTCCTCAAAAATGGCCTAAAAATAGTATTCATCAAACTATAAAAGGTTTATGGTAAATTTGTTATACCAAAAGGCATAACCATAAACTCATAATGGCCCTCATGAGTTCTAAAATTTGTTTTGGGTATTCTTCATTATGGATCCAGGTTTGATGATACCCAAAACATAGATCTAACTTGGTAATATAAATAACACCATTCAATTCATCTAGAAAATCATCAATGACTATAATAGGAAACTTATCTTTGATAATGTAATTGTTGAGCTATTTTTAGTCAAGGCACATTCTCTAAGTGTCATCTTTATTTATCACCATGACAATTGGTGAATAATATTCACTATGGATATGGTGAATGATTACTACATCCAACATCTCTTGTACCATATTTTTAATTTCACTATTTTGGGTATAGGGATACCTATATGGAGTGATGTTGGGTGTTGTACTACCAATAATAAGTTTGATGGCATGATCATGCATGCATCTTGGTGGAAGTACTTTTGGCATGTCACCAAACACAACATAATGGCTGTCAATCAATTGTTGTAGATTAGGAGGTGTAGATGGATGAGTTAGTTGGACTTCAATGGAAAAAAAACAAGCTACAAATCCTTCATCACCCTTTCAAAGAATCTTAGTCATTTTATGGGAGCTAATGGGTTGTGGAGAGTTATCCCTTAACCCCCCTTAGCTCAAATGTCCTTCCCTTAGAATGAAATCACATGAATAATACTTAAAAATTTATCTCAATAGTGCCTAATGTGGTGAGCCACTATACTCCCAAAAGAATGTCAGCTCCACCCATGGGAATAAAAAAACATAGGAAAATCCAATAGTTAGTCTCCCATGGCCAACTTAATACCATGGCATTTTCTTGAATAGTTGATAGTACCACCATTTTCAATCATGACCTAAAAGTCTGGAGTGAGATAAAGTAAACAATTAAAATGAGCAACCAACTTATTATTGATGAAGTTGTGTGTGCTCCTAGAATTAATCAATACATTAAACTTATATTTCTTAAGGAAACCCACCACCTTAAGATTTTATGGAGTACTAATACTTGAAATGGAATGATAGGAAATAGTAGGCTAAGATTCTTCATATTCCTCCTCGAATCCTTTTGCATCCTCACCAATTGCCTCCTCATCATTTTCATCCTCATTATCACCTTCAATGTAAAATAAATTCTTTTTAGCACAATGATATCCTTTGCTCCATTTTATATTGTAACCATAAAATAACCCTTTGTATCTCTTCTCCTCAATTTACTTAGGTGTCAATCTAGTGGGTTGAGGAAATGATGGTGCTAAAAAGGTTTGATCACAACCAATAGCAATTTTTATTTATTTGATCATCTCTTTTTCTTCTGACATGCATGCCCTTGTAATATATTATAATAGAGATGATGGGTTAAACATCCAAACCTCCAATTGGATGTTATCTTTGAGCCCACCCAAAAAAAGATCATCCAAATTTTCCTTAGTGATGTCTTCCACCCATAAGGATACATTAAGAAACTAATGAATATAATCCTTCATAGTTTTTATTTAACATAGTTTGGGTAACTAGATGAAGTAGTTATTAGATACATTATTATGATAATGAGACAAATCATCATTGAAAATAGACCATGTAATAGGAACACCATTCTTTTTCTTTTGAGCACACAACCAATGATACCAAATGAACTACTTACATTCCAGATACAAAGATGCCACTATCACCTTTTGAGAACTAGGAGTTTGGTGTAGATAAAATAAATTATCAATTTGGGTAATCTAAGTGAGAGGGTACTTACCATAAAACTTATGCATGTCCACTTTGTGAAACATTAGTTTCACATCAATATTGGAGTTGTTAGTGTTGAGAGGAAGAGGACCTAAATGATGAAGATGAGGGTTGTTTGGTTATAACTAAGATGAAATGGTATCCAATTTCATAGTGATCTGATGCAATTAAGGGTGCACCCAATTAATCTCTCCATGCATCCATAACAAATAAATTTAAACTACAACAAAGTCATCCTACCATACAATCTCTTTATGTCAGCCTGAAGTTGAGTAATCAACGAATCTAAAGTTTTAGATTCTATGTCATCCCTAAATAGAGTCTTAAGAGTTTATTTCCCACCATGCACAAACGTTAAAATGGTTTTTTATATAATAATGCGTACCAAGAGATGGTACCATTGCAATTGCCTCACCAAGATGAATCTAATGACTATTTTTGTGCACTAGGGTGAAAACATTTGGCACCAAACAAGTGTAGCAATAGAATATACCATTGTGATCATCTCATTGAGATGAATCCAATAAATGAAAATGTAAAAAAGGGAATTTTTTTTTATACTTTTTTTTAGATATTTTTTTCAAAAAAACATTTCAAACAATACTGTGCTGATAGAAAAAATTAATCCTTTCCAAATTGTAAGTTATGTATTTTCACTCCTTCCACTCACAGAACTTACATCTCACTAGATCCAAAAAAACACTACAAGAAACTTACCCAAATCAAATATCTTATACCACTTGTAAGGAAATTAATTAGATGCTCACATAGAATAATTATATATCACATAGAATAAGCAAAGATAAGAGATCACACAATAATAATTGATAGCATATTAGAACACTAGATAATATATGAAAGCCAATTCAATGGGGCAACCACCAAAATAATTCAATAAGAGAAGAATGCTTAATATGATGCTCAAAGACTAACCACTACCTCCTATATATAGTCTACTTATCCATGGTTATTCCATAAGCCAACCTAACTAAGAACATAGAGAAATGTAATAAGAATATAAAAGAGGTTTGTAAGCCACAAATCAACCACACATATTCCTAGATATTCCAAAGTTTAATGGTGTAAAATTCTCCCTATATGGTTTACTCAAATCCATGCACAATTTCATAAGAGAAACCCTTTTGACTCACACTTGAAAATGATAGTTGTTTGTCTCAAGCACAAGATAAAAAAATATTGTAATCATGAAACTAAAAGGGAATACATTAGGCCCCATTTTTATTGGATCAAAACAAATATCCTACAATATTAAGTAAAATCAAAGGAGTGCAGGTTTAACCATTCAACTAAATATGATTTCCTTATTTATATATTATGAAGGATAATAATTACGAACTCAAAGGATTAAAGGCATAAATTCTATTCAATGTATTAAACAAGATGTCTTTTAAACTTAAAAAAGAAAAATAATATTGGATTAGAATGATTATTTAATGACAAATGATAAAGATAATCCTAAAGAAAAAAAATATGACCATACCTCTATTAGGGGATTACATCTTTTTAATAGGAAAATACAAATGTCTTGGACAAGGGTTCAAGGTTAAGTGCAACTTGCATGAAAATAAAATTTCACATAAATTTAACTTATCTGATCACTAAATCAATGTGCTCCTAAATTCTAAAACAAAAAATAACCATTATTAGTAAATTTTATTCAAATTATTAACCTTATAAAATATACATAGTGGAATATATATATATATATATATATATATATATATATATATATATATATATATATATATATATTCCACTATGTATATTTAACAAAAAATTAACAAGCCTTTATTCATGGTTTATAATATACATTGTATTCAACTATAAAATATCAAATAACCTAACAAACCCCTGAGTCTAACACTCCAAAATAAAAAATAAATTAACTTACAACATGAGGTAAATAAAAAGGAGGGTAGGATTATGTTGGGTCCAACTGCCCCATTACTTGAAATCTCACATGGGGACCCTCTTGATTTAACATGCTTGTTTATTTATTCTATTCTCACTTATGGCCATTATCATAGGTATGAATCCTTTGTAAATTGATTAATATAAATCATATTATTAAGGATTCAAACTTATGAATGGATTTGATGAAGTTGAATAGTTTTCACTTGACTATTTATTCACAATGACTAGACAATCCTTGTCTAGAGTTCAAAAAACATAAGCTGACCTTTTGAAGTTTTCTTATGTGTTTCAAGTTTTTATTCAACATCAAGATATATACTTCATGTAATTATATAGTTCAAGTCAAATGTGGGATATTGTATGATCAATTTATGGATAATTGTCATAGATAGAAGCATTTACCTTTAAAGTTTAAACTCTACATCATTATCTTATCATTAATTCAAAATAGGTTTACTTTAAAATGTTTGTATTTTAAATTATGAATCATAAATTACCTAAGGATTAAATGAAAAGATCCAATTTTAATGGTTTATTTCACTAGATATTTCCAATCATTATTTAGCTATTTGAAGTTAAAATTATGTTCTTTTATTCATATATAGTTTAAACTATAATTTTAAAAGCCATATTATCAATTTAAAAAATTCATTTTGCATTTTAGATTGAATTATTTAACTTTATATCAAGTTTTATTCCATGTATTTTGATTCCTTTATTTATGAATATTTGATATTTTACTTATTTATGCTTATTCAAGCTTGGCTTTGACTAACACATTAATCATCTTTTGAGTCTCTATTTTGTCTTAGTTTGTAAAATTTGAGTCTTTTGAATAACCAAGATCTTGAAAAGTGTCAAGATATTAGTAAATTACAATTTATAGTTCATGGTTTAAAATTTTCAAAATCCCTAGACCATCCCTAGCATCCACTTATTGAAATATCGATAGCCCATAGTACACAGGTGTAGTAACATAACTCACATATTCGTCTATGAGTTCAACCTTTTGAGATGTGTCAAGTTTCATAATCTTAAGCATTTAGAGCTCATCGATCATGGTTAATAGTCTTTAAACTTGACCTTTTAATATTATAAAATTTGGTCTCATCGAGGGTGTTTAGTCCTCAAGAGATAACATTATATAATTGAAAAGTGAGGATATATCAAAATCTCAATATTCTACCAAATTACATGATCTTGTGGAATTGTCTATAAGATATATATAAATCCTCATTTGATAGTCTAAGATTCCCATGATTAAACCACCAAGTGGAAAGTAGTCAAAGTTACAAGTGATATTGAAAATAATAGGTGGCAATAAATCAAATTGAAAAATGCAATCAATAGGATAGGTGGAAAGTAGTTAAAGTGATAAGTGGCATTCAACAAGATAGGGTGGTAAATATGGAGCAAGAAAAATGCTTGTGAGAATTTTGAAGGTCATAATATCCTAGAGCATC
>JARHVA010011072.1:0-5000 GCA_037957365.1 Torreya grandis
TACAATTTAAATTGTGATAGAAGTTAAAATGTGGAGAATTCCAAGTGGGTGTAATTATTTTAATAAAAATAGTCTTATGATGTGATAAATAGTCATGAAAGAATGACTAATCACCTTGGTGTACAAGGAAAACTCACCCTTGGCTCGCGTAAGGATAAGCCTTTAAATAGTTGATTACTATTTGTATGTACTTATTTGGTTGTAGGTATGTGGCTATTTATTATATTTGACTCCGTGTGTCTCTCCGTTTAGTGATGATAGCTATGATAAATTATAGAGATAAGGTATGATGATATTAGTGCTCATAAATCAGTGTTTGGTTCTACGTGATGGAATGTTATGCAAAAACCAGAAGGTTTCAATTGATGAAAACATTATGAATAAGAAATTAATATGTTGTTTATAATTAAGTGAAGTATTATTTATTAAATAGATATAATTTCTTAAAATCACCATAGGAATGTGTATACACTCCATTTTTGTCACTTCCTTATAAAAATTGTAAAATACAATGACTTCCCTCAATTGGACACAAATTGGTCTAAAATCATCTATTTGTTTAATATATGAATTCTAACTCACCTTGGGGAATCCATAGGTGGAATAATTCACCATATTAATTTTTTAAATTATCATTCTTGTCATTTTATATGATCCATTATTCTATGTTAATCAATACAAATAATTATCCTTCTCTAATAAATTAATTCAATTATTTCCCCTTATCTAATCATCTCTGAGAACATTCTTATAATAAATTTATCCACATTGTATTAATTAAATTGATCTCTTGATTAATTGAATAAATCATTCTTATAAATATTATTATATACAAATGATAATATATTTTCATTTAAATTATTACTTCTTTCTATTCTTCCAAAAGAGAATCCTCATTTGAGTAAGAATATTGATATCCTATAGAATATAATTTTATGACCCACCAATTAATAAATGAATTAATATATAGGATTATTCTCTAAAACTAATCTTTGAGACAAGATTAAGGGCCCTTAATTAATCTTGTGAGATATTTTAGGGCACACTCTAAAACCTTCATCTTAGAAATAAGATGAGAGGCTCACATTGGTTATCCATGTGATTTATTGAGAATGGTTCTCTACACTTCATCTTAGAAATAAAATGAAAGTCCCACATTAACACTCAAAAATATATTTTAAGATTAATTATCCACCCTCCATATTGCATGCAATATGGAGGACCCATATTAATCCCCTTCTGATATTTTCAAGATCCATCCTCCACAATTAATCTTGGTAAATATGAAGGGATCAGGTTATTCATCAATGTGTTGATCCATTTTCCTTGTTGAGTATGAATTTTAAACAATACATATTGGAATCATGATGAGGGGTATTCATTGATTCATAATTGCTATAAATAAACCCCTTGTCTTTGTAATTTTCTATGCTCAATTTTGATAGCAATGTCTTTTTAGTTTATTAAATTATATTTTACATCACAGTCCATTATTCATTATTTCAAGTACTCAAAGATTAAAAGGAGATGTTTCATCATTAAATGGAATTTAAAAATACCACTTGAGGCTACAAACAATATGTGTCGACTTGCCCCAAATTGGAGGTAATCATATTTTATATTTTTCCTTGATTTTGATTTTGTTTAGCTTTGTGTTATTCTCATAGAGGTCCTACACTCATGTTTTTATGTTTCATTTTATTTATGTATTTATTTATCTAACATTTTGAAACTAAATATTGTGAATAATTATATGGACACATATGGCATGCCTAGTGGGACTCGCACGTCACGTTCTTTGAAGGATATTCTTATTCCTCTCATTTGGAAAAAATCTCAAATTTGAATTTGATTTCCACTTCTCTACTTCTAATTTTTTCCAC
Organism: Torreya grandis; assembly: GCA_037957365.1. Taxonomy (NCBI): domain Eukaryota; kingdom Viridiplantae; phylum Streptophyta; class Pinopsida; order Cupressales; family Taxaceae; genus Torreya; species Torreya grandis. The sequence continues at coordinate 1,884 of JARHVA010011072.1, forward strand.
CATATGTCTCTTTCGGCTTAAAACTAGGGTATGTTGAATTTAGTTTTATTAAATTTATCATAGAATGTTGCAAACATATTTTCTATTGAAATAATTTATGGGTTATATATTTTTATATTTTATTACAAAAATATTTTTTTAAGTAAGATTATGGTTTTTCATGGAATTTTAATTTTAATTGCAATAATAAATTTAGCATAGAACATTAAATTTGTCATTTTGGTTGAAATAATTTACGGGTTCTCTATATTTTCTATCTTTTTATAGAAACCTTTTTTTCAAAATAACTTTAAAATATATTGTATTCACACATTTATGTTTTACATGTTCAATTTTGTTCACATTGTTTCTTGTATGCATTTTTGGTTTAATTTTTGAGTCTTTTGGGTGTATATTTTGATTGCTTATCTCTCCATTATTTAAATATTAATTTTTTTGTGTAGGATGTTTCCTAGAGAATCAAAGGGAAAAAAATATTGACAAAGATCTACCAAGAAAAAATACTCATTATTTTTATTGAAAATGTTAAAAGGGTTTGGTGATCCATTCAATACACATATTATCCATTCATATTTCATTTATTTCTTTAAAAAATAATTCATATTTTAATTTGGTGCAATAAAACACTTTCAGTTATGATCATATTTCTACAATTCCTTCCTAATGTTTTCACTTGTGTGATTCATTCACACATATGCTCTCTCCTTTGCTATGGTGAGTCAAAAATGTGAAGGTGATCCCTTGTTTTCATCCCAAGATATTTGACTATTTTGATCTTCACTTGCCCTTAGGGGGATTACAAATAAAAATTCCAATGCCTTTCCTTTTATTTTGTCGTGTGAATAAGGTGTCATTGATTTCTTGCTATTATTTAGGGTGTCATGACTAGGACACCATTACCCAACATTCATAAAAACCCTTTTATCTGATGGTATATAAAATACGGATACGTTAGTAGTATCTTAGCTAAAAAATTTCTTCAATTATTTAGTTTTATGGTACCACTTCACTAAAATAAAATGTTTGAAGCAGTCATAAAAGAATGAGACCCTTTGGGGAATGGCCTATTAAATATAGATATTCAATTTATTTATTTTTTATACCCATGTACTACAAGGTATATTGACCATATAGTAATCCCACAAAAGCATTAGAATAACACTTTTCAGCCACAGAACATTCAATGGTGCATGGTTGAAGAATTACCAACACCCAAAAATATATTTTTTGTACGAACCTTTTGAGCGAAGGGTGGGATTAAAAAATAACCAATAAATGCACTAACTACTTGAAGAATATTAAACATTATAAAACCTCTCTAAAGGAAAGTATATCTAAATAATTAATTAATATGGAATATTCCTACATCAGTCACTAAAGTAGGGTGAAGATCTTGAATGATTGATTGTTTGGTTTTCATGGCCAAAGCTTTTCATCATCCACATACACCATCGTAAAGAGGCATTATTGTACCCAATTTTTGAGTTAATAATTATTTTTTTATAGATATCATGTCAAATTTTATATAAAATCATAACAATCTTATCTAAAATTATGTTGTTATGCTACCCATTTTTAATTAGCCCTAATTCCAATCAAATTAAAAGTTTCAATTTATAACCAAATTTCCAAAAATAATTCAAATTAACTCAATTATTTTGGTCCAATATAGTAAAATCTCTTGAATATTAATGGTTCAAAGTTAAAATATTTTGATGTCAACTCTATCTAATTCAAAAATTTAATTATCTTCTTCAATTCACATTTAATGGTTTATTTCAAATCAATTCCAAATCTAATTCAAATGGACCTAAATAAATTAGCATTTTAATCTGGTTAACTTTGGTTAAGGTTCACTAATTCAAATCATTCAAATCATATCATTATGTTTTCATTCAATATCCTACATCTTTTTATAGGTAATAATGAAATCATGGAATTCATTATTTATATCATTTGAATCCAATCAAACATCATGGTGTAATCTAAGATTAAAATGAATATAATAAAATTTTCCTACTAATCTACTTCAAAATTTAGATAAAGACAACTAACCCATTAACATCCCTTAGTGAAACCTTATTTGAGGCATTATCAAATAATAAAAACTAGAATAGTCAAAAAGATTCAGTTGGTGGAAACCACTTTAAGGTACCAATAAATTATCAAATTAATTATCCATCACCTTTTGAAGACATTATTGAAGTGAATGTTGGAAAAAGTGGCCTTGTAACATCCAAAATCATGTCACATTCAAAATCATAAATAATGGTGTGTATGACTAAAAGTCTCAATTTTATTTGGCTTGCCAACCATTTTCACTCCTTTCACACTCACATACTTAGTAAAAACCCCATATTCCCCTATCAAATTAAATCCTTTATTCAATTCTTATCATAGTTTACCATCCCTAGTATAAATTTTTATCATAGAGGCTACAAAGATACCTTGTTTAGAGTTTTGGAGGAAATCGAATCGATGACCATTCAGGATCACTCACACATTAATACAGTCTACAATAACATCATAATAATAGTAGAGAATATATTCAAAATCAACATGGGTTATAGAATCAAATGATTAACATCATGAATTTCTTCATCCTATTTTGAATTAAGATGCAAAAATTTTAAAAATAAATATAAAAAATCATATCAAAATAAAAAGATAAATAATTCATCCAATGGAGAAAACCATTTTTGTGGTACCTTGGGCAAGTACCATGATAAAAACTAGGTTACTGGTGTCATGCATGAATAATTTGTTATCTATAAGTACCTTAACACTTGGGGGAATTCTTGTCTACATTGAAATCCATGACATTCCCATAATTTTTACCATTGTACCTTGTCTTGAATGATATTTATTTTCATCCTACCATGGTCCAATCTTCCTTCTCATATTGAAATTAATAAGAAAGTGGAATTTATTATGAGCCTTATTTTTGGAAAATATCATGGAGTATCATCCTTGAAACATTTAAATGACTAAACATTTTATTTTTAACATTACATGGCCCTTATATATTCCTAATCTACTTATCATCCATTATTATCCAACTTGATCATTTTAGTCCTACTATTTACTATTAAATCCCATCTCAGTTTTAGAACAAGC
>JARHVA010011072.1:15000-42500 GCA_037957365.1 Torreya grandis
GGGACAAAATCCTCCACTTTTCCCATTAGGAACAAAGACAATTCCTTCTAAGGGGGATGATGTCATGTCCCTAGTTTTAAATCCACTTGATGGCCAATTTTGAACAATAATTTAATATTAGTAAGTAATTTGTTGAGTTATTTATAGATATGCATATATCACATAATCTGTTAGTAGAATGGTTTCACTTTTAAGTGGTTACAACTTATATTATTTTTTATCCATTGAAGTATGGGATAAGATTTGATTTTAAGTTTAAAAGGTCATTATTCCATAATCATTGATTTACGCTTGAAAGTAATCTTATTATACAACATCATAAAAGTCAACAAGTTCATCAATGGGTAGTGAACCGTGATGAACATTCTTGGTGATTGTTTGGATTCACTAATTTGACTACTTACATGATTTAATAATTTGATTATATTTTGAATTATAGTCTTTTTTAAAATCATTGTGTTTCCATTTAAAACCATACGTTGAGACACAATGTTTATTTAAATGATAATACTATTTTATAGTTAATGAGATCTTCATTGGCACTTGGTCAATTGTGCCTTATTGGTCATTTTTTATTTATTATTCATTATTTACTATGATATATATTTTTTCTATTTAGTATGATATAATTTTTCATTATTATTTGGTTTCATTTACTCTTTTTACTGTTGTAGATTGAAATTGCACTATTTATGGGAGAATTTTTCAGGCTCTCTCACTTCCAACTACAATATTGGAAAAACCTCATGATGTGGGTATCCTATAATGAGCTTGAACCTCTAGGGTTTTTAATGAGGTTGGTTCCTCAGATGCTTCACTTCATCTTGTTTCCCACACTATAATCTACTGGTGACTAAGGAAAAGGGAGGGAATATAACATGAAATGGAAATCTAAGATAAGGATGGTGATGCACCAACAAAGAAATGATCCACTTTCATCCTATAAACCCTAACAAATACTAATGAACCTAACAAAGACACAGACAAATTTGATCCTATCTCAAGGCCACAAATATAAGTATTTTGGTGTAGGTCAAAGGGAAACCCTAAAACTTGAAGGATAGAAATAAATAGGTATGCATGAGACACTCTAAACTTGTGACAATTCAAGAAAGGCACCAGTGTCTAACACTTCAAACAACCTGTAAGGAACCAAAAGAGTTAAATTAGGATACGTAGAGAATCTATAGATGATGAAAAGGGACATACATCTACAAATTAAACTCTAATTATGTACACTTGACGTCAAACTAGAATCAGAAAATTTTATCTTGTAGCTTTAAGAGAGTGTTTACAAGGTGATTTTGAAAGAGTAACTCTATCACCAATTGAGGGATCTTTTGTTTTGTCTTAAAATCCTATATATAGTAGAAATGGATGAGAGAAGAGGGGGATTGTGTGATAAAATAGAGAGAGGGGCCATAAATGGTTAAAATAACCACTATGTCCTTAAACTCCCTTAAATTCAGAGTGTGCAATTACTTTTACCATGAAATAAACCATCAAAGATCACCACAAATCTCTTCAAACCCCTCATTTATCAACAAACATACTAGAATAAAAGAAATTCTCTAAGAACATCTTTAATGCTCGAGATACCTTTTCTAACCACTTGATATTCACCTTTGATTTAGATGCCATATTTCACTTATCTTACACATATAAGGACAAAATCCCCAACATTGAATCTAGACTTAGCCAAGTTGCTTCTACATTGAATAGCTATTTGTCAGAGATGATGACCATGCTGAAAGACGAGGACCTCTCCATTAATTTCACCTACCAGATTGTACCTTGAAACTTGGATGAGATCCTTTATATAGATGGAAAACCAATCTAAGGACATTGGTTTTCTTGTACCCATTTATGTCAATGTAAATCCATACAAATCCAAATGACTACTTGCAGGGGTTCATATTTTGATGATTATGGGCCTGTCATGGGATATTTGAATCCTGATGGATATTTTATGATATTGAACTTGATGTCTATGCAACTATCATCAATTTCTTCATATTTTTTCTCTTCAACCATTTATTACAAACAATTCTTTCGAAATAATTTTCTTAGGATATTTTTTGAAACTTATTTCGTCAGACCATTTGTTTTGGAAATAATTTATTTGGGCTTTTTGTTTTGGGTTTTTTATTTCTCTTTGGCCATTTTATTTGGTATATTTCCCTTCGAAGAATTCATTCAAAACTTTTTTCTTGAAATAATTCATTATTTCACTTTTTTCCTTGAATAATTTTTGTAGAAAAAATGTTGAAAGGAAATCATGTCTTCAAGATTTTTCTCCATGGATAATTTTCCTGAAAGAATTCATCCTGTTGCCTCAGACTTGAAAATTTTCCTCTAAATTTTTCCTGTAAAAATGAACCTTCGAATATTGGCAATTTTCCCTAATTTCCACTTGAAATTCCCTTTCTAAAAGGAATGTACCCTTAAACTTTCTTTAAAGTGACACCTTTTTTTGAGAAGTGACCCTTGAAGTTTTTACAATGGACCCTTTAGCTCTCTTGAAAAGAACCTTTCAAAAATTTTGAAATGGTCTTTGCCTTTTTGAAAATAACCCTTTTGGAACTTTTGAAATTACCCCTTAAAAAATTTAGAAATTAACCCTTCTATCGAGAAATGTGCCCTTCAAAAATGTTGTTTTGGACAATTTCTTGGAAAGGAACCCCTCGAGATTCCTACTTTGAATACTTCTTTCATGTGAATTGCGGGATTATAATTTTTACAAAACAAAACTTGACCCTTTGACCTTTTGAAATATTTAATTTTGGAAAATTGTTTTATAATAATTTTGCCAAAAGAATTCTTGACACTTGAACAAAAATAAAAACTGACACAAAAATCCTAAAGAGAGAACACTTGGCCAAAAATGAGAAATATTTCTTTAGAAAAATTGTGTGAACAATTTTATTAAAAGGAAAATAAATCCAAGATTACAAAAAGGATAAAATAATTCACTTATCACTTTTTCTTCGAAATAATGAACAAGTAAAGACTTAGCTAAATAAGATATTTTACACTTAGCGTTTAGCTTGCATGCTTATCCTTAAACACTACTGCTAGATCCTTGAAAACCTGACTGGATCCTCTTTTAAGCCTTTTATCCAATACTTCATCAAACCATGCAAGAGTTTGATATGTGGGCCAAAAATATCCAAAATTTAATCTTGACAAGAATAAACCTCCTATGGAGCATGCTTATAATCTTCAATCATGTTAAATATACCCTTGCTCTCTATCTCTTGCATAGTATGCTACTAATATTTTATCCCAATAATTTATAACAATCATCATAGAATGGGAAAAGAATTAAGGTAATATAGTATAAATATGTTTATGGAAGGCCTAGATCTACCAACAAGGCATTAGATTAGCGTAGTTTATGGCCTACACCATTATCATTTATCCCCAAGGCATATACATCTCTATTCAAAATTGAGCTACATTTTGTCCATTCCTTTTGAATGATTATGCATGTCTTAAATAGGTATTTAATAATAATTGGGTCTCCCTTTTGATGATTCCAATATGAGTAGCTATATGCATCCCTTCCAAACTCCAAACATGCATCTAAACAAGATAAAAACCTTGGTGTAGACTCCATCCAATTTAAGTATTAGTTATTTAATGGATTATATCAAACCTTAGCCTTACTTAAAGTTATTTCACATTCTGATAAATAATAATGGATTCTGTAGTAGTGAAATTTTAAACCTTGATTGGTTGGTTTTAGACCAACCACTATGCCCCTTTTGGAAACATTTATGTTTTTTGATAAGATATTAAAGTAAAATCATTATGTTTTGCGCAAAGATCTCTCTTTGGTTACTAAGCAAGGATTAGGTCATGGTTTATGTGATTGATAGATTCTTTACATTGTTCTTGGACATATATTATTCTTATCTTTGCAATATGATTAGTTTTTGAATGATATTAGCTAGAGATTGGTTCTCATAACCTTAATGTAATCTTTAAATGGCCGTAGATTATAATTATTGGTCAATGATTACTTGACATATTGTTTATATTTTTTAATGTATTTAATTTTTAAGTTAAAGTGTTTTTGGAATGATTTCATGTAAATCAAAGAACTGTAGGAATATTGCCTCTATTGTAGTCAGGTTAATTTATTTGTATTCTTTTTATAAATTTATTTTTGGACATGTTGTTTGGGTTTTGATTTATTATATAAATATTAAATATTAACCCTTATCTAGTTTTGAAGATATGGCCCTCAAAATCATCCTCCCATGTTGGATAATAAATGGAACTTTATTATTTTGATTTCAAGTATGGCCCCTTCTGTGTTTCATTATATGACTATGTTAATTGTTAAATGTAAGGAATAGTGTGTAAAACCTATGCTTATGGTGATTTGATAAAGAAGTTCGGAATAATAACTACTTTTAGAGAATATCATTATTTACTATGAATACCTTATACAATCGATTAATTAGTAAAGGAGATATTATTTTGATAATGTATCTTTTAACTTTGTAATGTTATGATTATGCGATTACAAAAAGTAAAAATTACAATAATTTGGTTATATACTTATAATAATTGTAACTATGGTATTATGCATATTGGAATGATTTAAACTTGTGATAGTACTCTAATGATTAGTTTTCTATTGTATGTTTCAAAATTACTACAGTAGTAACATAATTCCCACTAAGTGTTAAGTTAATTCTAGGACTAATGCTTCATTATTCTACTAAAATATGTGGAACTATACTTATGATGGAGGATTCTCTGTTAATTTTTTAACTATGTTATGTAAATTTGATTATGGTTTACTATCTCAAGGTGTTTTATACCTTGATAATGATCCATTATATAATGGTTTTGGAGATTTAAACCCAAAAATAAATGATTATGTTATGTAATCGGTATAAAATAATATACCATTCCAAAGTAAAATTTGTTGATTAAACTATTTTTTGCCAATGTTAGGCATGGTGCAAGTTGGTAATTTAGGTGTATGTTGTATTTTCTTAAGAGTATTATTTTTGGAAGTTAGTTTCTCATGTATGCCAATATTTTGGTAAAAAATATCTTTGTTTAAAAATTATGCATACATAAATGATTATTTTCAGCATTATTTTGAGTTTCCCATACTACTCTTATTTTGTGAATTATGTGTTATGGTTTTGTAATGAGTTTTTTTAATCTAGAATACATTTGGTTATTTTCTAGGGATAAGAAAATGAATATTCCATATCTATTTTAATGAGGTGAGGATATTAGTTACAAATCAAGAAACTTCTTTCCTGGGTAATTCCTATTATTTTTATATTATTGAAGATTAAGTTACCCTCTTAATTTTTGGATATGGAAGTAATCCTCTTACCTATTTTTCATTCTAATTAAACTAATAAATATCATTATTTTTCATGTGGGAAGTAACTTTTCCTACTTAAAGGTGACCCTTGTATTAGATAATCTTTTAGGATGCGAAGCTTGTGGAGTGTGATTAAGTTAATGTTTCCTAATTTCCAAAAATAGTTATTTATTTTGTCATAATTTACTTCAAAAATGGATTTATATTACTCATAATATGGTTGAAAAATATGGATTTATTGAAAAAGTTATTATATATACTTGTTTTCTATAAAGGATATCTATTATGATTATATATTATCTTGATATGGAATCATCTTAAATGGATATGTTTATGAAATTTATATGGTTACACAAAATCCACCCTCGAATTAGGTTATGTATTACCACATGTAGTGCCAATTCTATGAATGAGTCTCATATAATATTTTGGGAAAGTATACCTTTGTTGTTGTATTTTAAACTCATGCATTATCTATGTTAGAAATTATAATACATATAGTGTACTTAAATAAATATACTATTGTCTTTGTACACCCATTTAAGTTTTCCTTATTATATATCTTCTAAATTTTTTAAGTTATTCTAGGTTTCAACTAAATCCTTGAAATAATTATGATTGGGTTACTCTATTTAATTTTGTATTTGTTACTATTTTATAAATTCTATTTGTTTAAGTATTTTAAATGTATAATTTAAATATGGGTTATGTAAATATATTTGTTTGGAACCACATTATCTCAATTTAATATATTATTTCATTTCTACTAAAAATCCATCACTTAATCTCTATAGGTATCCTTATTGTTGATTAATAAATGTTCATTTTGTAAATTTGTTTGGTGGAATTATCAATGACTATAATATTTTACTTAAATTATTTTGGACTCAAATATCATGATTAGGGTGTATGCATAGATGTAGTTTGTGTCTGTGTTAGATGAACCTCCCAAATAATTAGAGGTAGTGTGTAAGTTTATCTAGTTTTAAAAATCTTATTTATATAATTGATTTTTATATTTGAGTATTTGTGTATAAGTTTGTTCAAATTTTTGAACTAATAGATACAAATCTAAAACCTATCAACATATGGTTTCTAACACCTAGTTTTGCTAGTGAATGGTAATGGGTTCACATTCTTACAACTATAAAAAGGTATCCTTTTGGGATGGTCTAGTAGGTCCATGAAAAATATAAGCCAATGTCTCTCATCTTGTATAAAATATACAAGATTTTTTTTGACACTCTCTTTTGGGTGAAGATGAAAAACTCATTCAATATGCTTGGAATAAGTAAGTGTAACTTTGTAGTGGTGATGGCATGTTAGTAGAAAATATTTTTGATATCATATTTATTATTCATTCACTAAAAGTATATTTTTCATCATTCACTTAGTTGATCACGTAAGTCTTAGTTATGCTTAAGGAATTTTGATTATTTTCTAAAGAAAACAATTATACAAGTTCTTGATTGATCTAAATTGGTCAACTCTTCAAGGTAATAGATGAAAATGTTAGTATTATATCTATCGAATATGTTTCTTTATCAATTCAAATTTTAAATGAATGGGTAAATATAGTTTGTCTCTTAAGAGATATTGATTTCAAACCTTTGAGATTGATAGTTATATTTTCAAGGATTTAATGTAGAAAATGGTAGTGTAAGATTATGGAAGGTATTGTTATCTCAAATACATAGCTAATTGTAAGTTAGGGGACTATAAAATAAATAATAGGAATAAGGTATTATATTTCATTTGAAAAATGTATTCATTTCTTTGGTAAAACTATTCTCATTTTTAAAGTTATTCTATCTTGTTTTTAAAAGAAGGGCATAGCTCTATCCTATTCCACCATCACTCTATATGAAATTTAGCATTTATTGGAATAAATTATGATGGTACTAAGGTTTTTTATGTCCCTTTTCATGGGTCATACATTGTGTAATAAAAATTCAAGGAAATTTCGTGTGGATTTTTTATGTAAGGTATTATTTTTATGACTCCCATCTTACATCCCATGTATAATGTTGTACCTAAACATGAATAAGTGCATATAAATGTTTAGATAGAATCCTTGGAATCCAATTTTCTGGGTTGGTTTTAATTATTACAATAACCTAAAAATTATTTTTAGTTTGTAATTCAATTAAGGATTCAATAACATTTCCAATTGTAACTATATTATTCTGAATTGTATTCATAACGAACATACTCAACATTCCTAATGCTAAATATAAGAGTGTAAACACGACATGTCAATTTTAATAATCTCACTAATAAACTAATATTTTATAACATCTTCTTGAGTCATCTAATCAAATATTCTATCCATATAGCATGTGTAGTCAATTCACTATTTCTCCACCTTGATCGATTAATCTTTTCTCGAATGATCTTATTCAATCCCACAAAAATCACATAAAATCACATTAACTAATTAATGTTTATTAATAATTTAGTCTCTTCAATAATTGAAAATTATGGAATGCATGATTAATATTTTTTATAAATCAACAATCTTATTTTTCATATCAAGTTCATGACATCATCCATCATGGCACCATCATCCGAATTGCAAGGAAAATTATATGTAATGATAGAGGTGTGAAAGTAGTAAATGACATATTATTACACACTCAAAGTCCTCCACAATTCATCCTCTTAAAAACACCAACATTCATGAGTTGATATATAACACACAAAACTTCTCTCACTTATTAGGTGTAGGACATATTCTCAACCATTTATCTTATCCTTAATCTAATGGCTTGAAATCACTAGTTAAAGAAATAAATATATGGATGCCCATTAATTAATATAAATAATTAGACACATATTTAAGTGTTATTGTAATAACCTAAAAGTGGTATCTTAATGCTAAGTGTGTCTCTTGAGTTAACCTATTCTTAGCTTAGTCCTAATCCTATCATAGATGTTTTGGCACACTTTTTAAATCATTATAAAAGGCAAAAAACCCTAAAAACAACCAAAGAATAGTCCCAAAATAGTCTTCTCATATCCCAACATAGTTTTTACAATAGTCTGATAGGTGTAAATTAGTGTCACATTTAGGACACTACAATGACAAAGAACTAGTGTCCCCAACTAGGTGATATTATCCTTAACCCTAACTCTCTCAAACATATAATTTTTGAAATTTGTGTTCCTCCCAAGGTCATCCAAAGCAAATTTTATTATTTACACAAGCTACATATATCTATAAATTCAATTCTATTTGACCCTTATTCACTAGATGGAAAATAAATAGAAAATCTTATTCAAATAAAATACAATCTAAGCAAAACTAAGGTATTTGATCCATTTTCTTACTTAATTATAAATAATATAATTTATATAAATAATAAACCCATATTTTAAATATTTAAAATCTCAATAACACTCAAGGAATTCAAGACCACTCTCATTTTACCATTCCCTTGCCCTTGTATAGGGAACTAGGTAGGATAACTACATCAGGCTTGATCCTTCCTCAGAGTATTAGTATGTAGGTAAATCTCTTCATAGTTGTTGAAGATTCCAACCTATCCTAATAATTAATACACATTCATTGATCATGTCATACTTCTAAGGAGGATTAAGGGTTGCAAACTAAATCAGGTTTTCTAGGAATAACACAGAGTTGCATATTTTATGTGTGTAAGAACATGATCTAAAACATAGTCATAGGTGTTCCCAAAAAATAGTAATAGTCCTACAAATAGGACACTATCACCACTTTAAGGACATTATAATAGTATGGCATTACTATTCAAGTGGGGTGTTGCGGTCTAGTTAGAAACTAGATCTTGGGACCTTGTTGATGACATTTAGACCTGTCTAGAACTCATTTTTAATAACATAGATCATCTATGATGGTTGCTTTCCAAATAATTATATATTTTAGCATACTACTATTTTTATAAATTTAAATAATTTAAAAATAAATAACAAATTATTAATTAATTATTTTATGTTATTTAATTGGTTTAAACATCTTAGCCCTTTAACTGAAGATAAAATTTACACATTGTAAAACCCTAAAAGGTGAAATCATTTGGTGAACTTGACTTTCTTTGAAGATTAATTTAGAACCTAGTTTGCATTAATTAAAAATTTTGTGCAATAAGTTAGGGATGAATATTTTCTATTTTTATAATTTTTTTAGACATCCTATCTAATTAAATCAATTTCATAATAGGGTTTAAATTTATTTTAATATAATTTAAATTTTTCATGAAGAAACCCTAGATTAAGAAAAACCTAACCGTATACACTCTTAGGGTTTGTATCCTTTTATATTTATATTGAGATTTTATTTATAAAACTCTAATTTTAGATTCATCTATCTTCTAGTTTATATAATAATGATCATAATTGTAGAATAAATCAATTACTTTTTATTGAAAAGTTTAATACTTTCATTTACATGCTTATTACTTTTAATTCAAAATGCACTTAGAGAAGATATAAAAACATGTATAGATGATGTTTTATATCAATTGAAATATATGTCATATCTCATAGAATGTTATCCTTATCCTATATGGAATTTCATTAACAAGAAAACCTATCTACACATATATGATTTAGCACATAAATTAATGGCTATGTTTCAAGCTTCAATGTCATATCTTATGCACATGAAAGAATCTCCTTCTCCTCCTCATATCCATGAATGTGATATCTACTTTCCCTTTAACTATTTCCATGTTATCATTTCTTCATAATATGAAGTATCATATATCACTGTCACTAATCCCCCTACTCGACATATTCACATCTCTTCCCTATAGGGTGTGTGCCTACATGTTCAAATAAAAACAACAGGGTTTGCACTTGTGAAAATCTATGTGATCGAATTATTTATATGATTAATATAATTATAGGTTTAAAAAATCAAAATCAAATACTACATGAAAATATTATTATATTAGAAAAATAATTTATAAGACAAAGGCGTCCAGGGTAGAATAGTGTAAATCATGTTTATACATATTCAACAAGTCAATTTATAGAAAATAATTTTACATATTAGAACATGAAATTAAAATGAAGTCCATATAAAAATAGTGATTCAAAGGTCAAATGAGAGTTCAAGTGAGAAACTAAAGGAAATGATTAAAGATGATTTTATCAACCTACCTCCTCTACAACCAATGAGGCTATGCAAATATTTTTGTGCATATCATATAATGTATGGGTATCACATCAATTCATGTTTATCATTGAAAAGGAAAATACAATATATAATATATACAGATGACTCGCATAGTGACACTTCATCCAAACAACATACACTAGCACATCTACCAATTCAAAAAGGGTCAAATTTAGAAATAATAAAAAAGGTTACCAAATCATAACTTAGACAAACAAAAGGTTTCAAAAGCACAATCACAACAAGAAAAAATACAAGCATAGATAAATATAGAAAATATACCTCTTTAAAAGGATAGTCAATGTTCAATATGGTATAATTTTGGTTATAAATATCTACAATTATTTGATTATCATCATTAAGGTTTTGGAAAATAGGCCTAAGGCATCACTTCTTCTCTGCTCTCAGTTGTTAATATTGTTTAATAGGGTTTGGGATTAATTGAACATCATAAGACACATTAGGAATAGATATAGTTTATGAAGGAAAATATCTAGATACATAAACATGTTATAGATAGAGACAGATATTTAGTTGTAAATTCAAAAACATGATCAACCAACAAGCATTCTCAAACAAAGATTTATAGAAAAATAGCCTCAATAACATTGTATGTCTACAATAAGCCCATTTTTAAAGGGAAAAATCACAATCAATATTATAAAACATAATTTAGAAAGGTAAAATCTATAGCATGAGGAAATTCCCTCTAACACTCTAAGTTATTATGATTCTGATGATGAATAATACTCAGATTCATATTGTAATAACATTCAAATATAGCATAACATTCACACTTTATGAGATATTTTCATTCATAGTTTTTACATATGCCACATTGGTAGAGAGTCTCCAATGACACTCATTGGTTAGCATGGTTCCTACCCTTGTATATACTTCCTTCTCTCTCACACACCTTCTACATAGTTAATTTTCATTTTCTAGTACATAGCTTATATCTAGAAAGCCCAAAAATAATATAACATGTCAAAATACAAAAAACATTCAAATATTACTCAAAAAGTACAAAATTTAAAGATTGTATGCATTACCATATTTATATTTATACTACTTGGCATATATTACATATTACTATTAATATTAATAAATAAAATTTTAGCATACACATATTCTTCACTTGTTCTTGTCAAGTGATTACAGATTACATACAGGACACTGGTCCACTACACTAATCTAGAATTGTTATCATCTACTCACTAGGGACATATACACTGATCCATATTTATTGATTTGATACATCCTCTCACTTGGTTACATCTCACACATAGTTGATATTAGAGGTTTTATCCTTACATTCGATACATTTTTTTTATGCATTGATATGTCTTGATGTTGATCATTGATACTCATTGCTAAGATTTTATGTTGATTATCACTAGTTGGACTCATTATATGTACATACTCACATTTACATATATTTTTACTACATAGTTATACATTATTTGATTTATATTTTTCCTAGATTAGATTTGTTTGTGTTTCCTATGTTTCCTCTATTTGAGTGCATTTGAATATGCCATTGTTTTTTGGATCTATGTCACTTATCTATTTGTATGCCTTGGAGATGTGCCCATGTCCCTTTTGTGTGCTCTCTTACTTTTATATACAGACATTTAAACATGTCCTTGTATGTGGATATAAGCCAAATTATTTACTACTTGCATATGTGGATATTTTAACATGTCCTTATATGTCTTCATTCTCAAATTTAGCGACATCTGCCCATGTCCCTTATATTATGGACCAATGGCCTACATTTTACATGCTTCATGTGCTTGTATGTATGCTCCCTTGTATGCCTATACACCATGACACTTGTATTTTATTGTTACACAAACACCATTTTTATATTCCATGAGGGACTTGACAGATCTACCCTTCCTACTTGGGTGCCATGATGGACATTATGCCCCATTATATATATATATATATATCATCTATCTCGAAACCTTTGTGAAATTTTGTATTACAACATACTTCCTAAATTAATTACTCGTTGTTAGATATATTTAAATTCAAATGATATATTTTTACATTGTATTTGAATATCATGCACATGCTTCAACTAACACATTTTATAGAGCTACTTCTTTAAAGGGTAGTTATTACATAGATTTCACAACTACTCTAAAAAGAGGGGAAATTAACATGGGATTTTCATAGATATTAGGCTGCTAATTTTATATTCATAGATAAATTTCAGCTCATTGCCTCAATTTTAGAAATCAGACACAGGGCAGACATAGGAAAAAATAGAGACTCAAATAATAATTTTGATCACCTAGATTTTAGACTAGGCAAACATTAGTTTCTAGATTAGGAAA
Source organism: Torreya grandis (assembly GCA_037957365.1). Lineage (NCBI taxonomy): Eukaryota > Viridiplantae > Streptophyta > Pinopsida > Cupressales > Taxaceae > Torreya > Torreya grandis. The sequence continues at coordinate 27,863 of JARHVA010011072.1, forward strand.
ATATCACCATAGGCCACTAATATCCACTATAGGTAACTAATATCTACTATCCCTTGATTCAGGATAGTCTAAATAATTTAGACCAGTACACTAGGTACAATAAAGATTTGTATAGATACAATCATAAGATTGAAAATTATGTTTAGATTTTGCTTAGATACATTCATTATAGCTCAAATTGATACCAGTTTCTTAGATTTTGGGGAATCTTGTGTAGCATGATCATTCCCAAATTTAGTTTAGTTATAGATATTAAGTTATTACATACTCAGTAATGATTTAGTATACTCATATACCAGATTTAGGCATGTGTGTGACATAATTTCCATACACTCACCTACACATAGATTAATTAGATGGAATGGAAAAATCCTTGTCATTCTCTATACTATATACACTTAATATCACATTCCAGGTTGTCACCAGATTCATTTATTACTCCATATATAGTGGTTAGCATTCCAAAATGGCCTAAAGATACTTAATATATCTGAGTTGCCATAAATCCAACATACATAGTTATATTTACTCAGTTAGATACTTTATCACTTTATGAAATTTAGTTAAATATGCATCTATTTCACATAGGTGTTTAGTGATCGATTCATAGCCTACTTGAGTTATTGAACCACCCATACCATAGGGTTAAACATACTACAATCTTATTTGATCTATTCATAGATCAAGATCCACTAAGCAGGGGTAGGTAATGATGGAGTCAAAACTAGATTAATTTCTTTATCCACCCATATGAGGATTGAGCAATCCATCATCTCAGTCCAATCTATTCAAAAATATGATCACTATATACACTCAAAGACATAGGTTTTCACCAAGGTCATGCATTGGTTCACATACCCAATGAGGTGTATTCATTCCTTTCCTCTCTCTTTCCTCAACTTTACCCAATTACTTTATTTTAGCATAGTCTGTTGATTTTGATCATCTTTTAAGTAAGGATTTATTTTTGAATTTTTCATTATAGGTCATTGATTTAGATTATGTTTCACATAGGAAGACCCAAATTTACATACTCAAACTTAGCTATATAGGCTTCACTTCTAAGGTAAGTCTAGGTATTCTTCTTTTTCTATTATACTATTCATTTTAATTTTTTGCATTAATAGCATAAAGTGTCACGTAATGTAATCACCTAAAAGTAATATTTGGATTCTAAGAGTGTCTCTTGAGTTAACCTATTCCTTGCTTATCCCTAGACCTATAATATAGCCTTTGACACACTTTTCCATTCATCGTATACACCATAGACCTATACAATTAGCCAAAACAAAGTCTTGTGGCTATCTTCTCATAGCCTAACATAGTTTCCCCAATAGTCTACTAGGTGGACATTAACACCACATTTAGGACACTACAGCGACATGGCACTATTGTCCCAAAATAGACACTACTATTATTATCCCTAACACTCCTGAATGAATACATTTTCAAGTGTGTGCCCCTCATAAGGTTGTAATAAGAACATTTTCTTATCTATAAAAACTACATACATCTATAAATATAATTTTGTTTGACCCTTATTTTTTAAATGGAAAATAGATGCAAAATTCTAATCAAATAAAAGACAAGTTGAGAAAAATTAAGGTATTTAATCCCTATTCTACCCTACTTATTCATACTACCATCTAAATCATACCTAATACCAAATTTAAAATATTTCAAATCTCAAGCACACTCAAGGCATTCAAAACCACTCTCATTTTATGCATTCAATTGCAATTACACCATACACTAGGTGGGATAACTACATTGGGATTGATTCCTCCTCAAAGTATTGGTATGTAGGAAAATCTCTTCATATTAGGGTGTTGAGGATGTCTATCATATCCTAATAAATAACACACATTTATTTATCATGACATACTTTTAAGGAATATTAGGGTTTTCACATTAAGTTAGGTTTTCTAGGCACAACATAGAGTTCCAGATTTCATAAGCATAGAAATAACACCTATAAACATAGGCATGAGTGTTCATAGAAAATATGAATAGTCCTTAAAATAGGAAAATATAACCACATTATGGACATTATAGTAGTGTGGAACTACTATCCATTTAGTGCACTATTTTACAATGAGAAAATACATCCTAGGACCCTGTTGATGACACTCGGACCTATCTAAAACTCAATTTTTAGAGCCCAGATCATTTGTAATAGTTAATTTATAGATAAATATCTATTTAGGAATATTTATTACTATTTTTATAAATTAAAATGAGGTCAAAATCATTAACAAATTATTTTTCAATTATTGTATATTATTTATCTGATTTAAACATCTCATCCCTTTAACCAAACATAGGATTTACACATTGTAAAACCATAATAGGTTAAATGAGTTATTAAAATAACCCTATGAAAATTTAAACTACCTCCACAACATGTCATAAAATCATTAATTTCTCAACTGATTAAATTGTCAAATTTCACATGCACACTATATAACACTTTTGTAGGTACATTTGGGCACAATCAATATTTTAACCAAGGAGGTTTGAACGAATATATATATATATATATATATATATATATATATATATATATATATATATATATATATATATATATACATATATATATACATATATATATATATACATATATATATACATATATATATATATATATATACATACATATATATATATATATATATATATATATATATATATATATATTGGTGTGTAATTTAGTGTTTATAAATCATGTTATTCATCTTCCTCCATTTCTTGAACACACCTACATTATTAGTATGCTTCACTTGTTTTTGATTTATTATTAATCATAAAACTAAAATTTGTAATAGTGTATTAAATATGTCATACTTGGTGGGTTTCACACCACAAAATTAGATTTGGAAACATATTGTCATTTTTATAGGTTAAAATGTAGACCAAAATTTAAGCTACCTTCCTCTAATTTCATTATAATATTACAAAGCTAATTTTTCAATAATAAAAATGGATTTTAAATGATAAGTGGCATAAAAACTCCAAACAATAGCTAAATAATTCCTAAAATGGAGGATATGACTTGTGTTTTTTGTGTGTTTTTCATAATCAATGGAATCACCTTAATAAATGGAATTTTTTTTTCTATTATTTATGTTTGTATAAACTAATTAAATTATTGTTAGAAACATTGGATCCCCCTTGATAATAAAAAATAGTTATTTCTATTTATGTCATTTGTTTGTGTTTGTAGGAAACAACATAATTGGTTTAATAATAAGTGGAAATAACTAGTTAAATTGTGAAATATTCCAAAAATGACTGATAGACATTACAAATGGTAGAATAGACCTGCACATCAATGGAAATGATTTAGGTAACAAAAATTTAATATTTATTCTATCTATGTATTTTTTGGATTTTGACATAATAGTTATTATTATTAGCCAAATTACAGGTTTCAATAGTGAAATAGATTTTGTGTGTGATCTATATGTATTTCCTAAAAATAATGAATTTGATGTTGTATTAATGGAATCAAATTTGATATCGACTGATTTATTTATCCTAATAGTGAAATCATAGTTCTATGTTATCAATTTTTTGTTTTTATAGATTGACACATTTGGCATTCATATCTATGATATTGACTTGCATAGTGATGAAATTACATTTGTATGGTTTGTGTTATCTATTTTTACAGATCAATATATTTGACATGCATATAAGTGGTATAGGTTTGAATAATACTAAAATGATTCTCCAAGACTAAAACAATCATCTTTTAATCCTACTTTCACTTCCCTCAACACACATATTAAAATATAAACTTGTTTATTTCATATTTCAATAGTCAAAGACATCGGTTTATTCAAAAAATCAATTATAGAACATTTAATTTGGGTAATTAAATATAACCCATATTTTTATTTAGTGTTTTAAAATGAACTTACTTGTGCTTATTTATGTGATTTAGTCTTGGTTTTTGTAAAATTATGCATGTATTCTCTCACCTTACTTAATTTTGATATAATCGGTGTTAAAATTCACTTAATCTATCTTATTTTTCCTCTTATATGATGATAACTCTACATATTATCTCCTCTTTCACATTATTTGGACCTTGAGGTCAAAAAATAAAATATCTTCATTTTATTTATTTCTTGGTTATACGACTTAGTCTTTTATCCCCAATTGAAAGTACTTAGGGTGTGGTGACTAGTATTTAATCACTCATCATCCTATATAAAAATCTCATTTTTTGAAAATGTATATAATTTGATATTATTCATCATAATAGATGAGATGAATTCCCCATAAATTTTTTTATGAAGGTAAGCTATTTATCTTCAATACTAGGCTATAAGACATCATTGTATAGGAAAATTTTATAGCAATAATCCATTAAGGTCTTAGGGTTTTAGTCACCATGATATGATTAAATTATCTTCCATTAATTTAGGTCTCAACATACCATAATGTATATAAGGGATGCACCTATATAAACCTATTATTACCTAGATTAATAGTATTTGTATGAAAATCTTTTGTGGTGCTTGGAATACAAAACTCCCCATATACCTCATGACATACTACTTGAAGGTTAATATATTGACCTATTCCTACTTATTTTTAGGTAGATATATGGGCTACATATCAATTGTTCTTTTGTCTTTATTAACGATATTTGTGTGTTAAACCTATACATGTCAAATACGTAAAACATTTCCTATGTCTAACCTTGTCATATCTAATTACCATATTAAATTATTACTACAATGAAATCATGACTCATTTTATCCATTAGTAGATTTATATTGTCTGAATTATATCATTACTCTATCCAATTTGAATCATGTCCATAATTTAATCAGGTCTAAATTTATTAATATTTAATTTTATATATATATATATATATATATATATATATATATATATATATATATATATTTGTGTGTGTGTGTTTTAATTTTAAAGTTCAAATCAAAGGAAATTCAATGTCAAAATTTACCAAGTCAAAAAAATTTAAAAATTCAAACTTTGAGGTCTACTTTCAACTAAATCAACATCAAATCTAGTCAAGTTTGACCAATTCTAAGTCAAATTCATTAAAATTTTACCAAGTCTAATCAAGTAAAATCAGGTCCACTTTGACTAAGTACAATCCAATTCCAAATTCAAACATTGAAACAAAGTCAAATTAGTCTTATTTTGACTAAGCCACATTTACTCTAAATCAGTTAAATAAAAAAATTCAAATCATATCCTTCTATTTCCATTCTAAAAAGAATTCAAAATATAATATAAGATTTCTCAAATAAAATAACTTAATTAGATGTCACATTAAAAAATCTTACATCAAATTTTATTTAGAGCAATGGCACCTAAAATTTTTAATATTTATCTAGCATCATCATCCTAATTCCAAATAATAATTTACCAATTCCTACATATCTTCCAGTATATATCCCTTATATCATCCCTTCTTGGAAATTCATCCACTAGTCCAACATCTAATTTATTTAAGTAATAAATATCACATAATTTACTATCCAACACCCATCTAGTGTTACAACCAAAACAAATTTAACATTATAACCATGTCATATTGTTTCCCATCCAAGAATAATAATTTAATAAAGAAATAGTTACATCCATCTATGTGAACCATCTATTATGGATATTTTAATATCCTCTAGCAAATTATAATAACATATGTCCACTTCCAAGTAAAGGTCAAGGTAATCAGCCAATGTTTGACCAATACCAAAAAAAATTAGGCACACCATTATTCTATGAAATGCCCATATTTGATGAACCATAATTTGGCCAATTACACATTCTTATTCAACCTATTTTTGATCTTCCACCCACCATCAAAATACCACTAATATTTGATGAACTAGTCTTTGACAAAACCATCCTTAGAATATCAACATATTTCCCTTCACATATAAAATATTCCATCATCCAATATCACATACCTCAAGTGGAAATTATACTTTTATAAAAGTACATCAAAGTTCCTTCCATTTATATGGGCACAACATCAATAATAGGTAAACATCCACATCCTACCAGTTTGGTACAATTTCATTAATAAAATCCAAATTTATCACATAAGGATGAATCAAATACAAAAAAGATACATGGTTATAGGGGGTGCAATCACTTGGGTTTATTTTCAAACCAAAAAATATCCTATACCAACAATAATCCTATAAATCATGAACTACAAATGCAAGGTCCTTGACCTTCATGAGCAATGAATTATCAAACCCATTCACGTACATGTACAAAAAGGTTGTCATGATATCAAGTAAAAACCAACCATTAATAAATGTAAAGGTGTTAGTGATACTTTTATTATTTCAAATAAAATATCATTCAACATTAACACATGCTTTGTTAATAGTCCCTTAAATAGAATGATTCCACTAATACTTTTAACAACAATTCCATACCCATTAACGATCTAGGAATTTAATATCTTGTACTCATTTATAACTCAAAAAATAACTTACCATCATCCTTATTCCATAACAATCAAACCATGGAAAAATTCTTAGTTGACATCTACATACAAAAGCATAACAATGTATCATCATCTTGTAGTGAAACATTTTTTGAAGCCTTACAATATAATCAAAGTCATATATCAACATTCACTACTAATTTTTTTTTTGAGGAACTATGGTGCCAACCAATAAATCAAAATCATAAATTAACATCCCCTAGTGAATCCTTATGTGAGGAACTATGGGAAAATCAAAATCAAATTATTAAAATAAAAAAAAAAAAAAAAAAAAAAAAATTATCTTAGTGAAAACCTATTTAAGATGCCATCAAACCAAAATCAAAATCAAAATCAGGAAAACACCACTAGTACAATAGAACATCCCTCAATTATCCAATTGTAGGATACTAGTAGTCCTACAAAACTTGAGACTATTGGTTCCAATATAAATTTACATCATGATCCCCACAGTCATCCATAACCTTCATGAAGTCAACATACATCCTCAATTTAATACAACTTTTACTTCATGCTCATTAGCATCACCCTCTTCCATATGGGTTATAACAACATACTTATAATTTTTGAGAAATCTAATCTTCAAATCAAAAAAGTTCACAAACATATTTGGAGCACATCCATGAAAATAAAAAAGGTTTATCATTATGAATATCATAATCATCCATTGAGTTGAGATGCTAAAAATAAAGAATCTGATTAAAAAAATAAAAATAACAATAGAAAGATAAATAATTCATCCAAGGGTGAAAAACATGTTGGGAAAGTGTCATGATGAGAACCAAATTTATGGAATCATTTATAAATAATATAATTTACTCAAGTAGCTTGTCACTTAGGGGAAGATCCATCCGCATATAAATTATTCATCTTACCCATATACATATTTATCCATTCCATTCAAACCTTTTTTTCTTCCAATCCAATCATAATCCTAATCCTGTTTCCATCCTTATCCATCCTATCATGCCCATGTTTTTTTTTTTCATATTGACCTTATAAATAAGTGGAAGAGGTTTTTGGCCCTATTTTGGGAAGAATCTTGGCATATCCTTCTAATGATACCTCAATGAATAAATACTTTTTTTACTCATGGCACAGTCCTTGGATATCCCTAATCCATTCTTATTCATCATCCCCCATAATCATATATTATCATCTAGCATCATGTTAAATGCATTCCATCCAATATCATTTCCCTTCCAAGTTCTATCACAATAATTCCCATTGTTGGTGACCTCTTTATATACATAACATAGAAATACAAAATCATCAAATAATCTAAAATATCAAAAAATGTCACATAATCCAAAAATCCAAAAAAAAATCCCAAAAATATTTTGAAGAGATATAAATCCAAAAAATCTAAAAACATTTGTCTTGTCATATGTCTAATCATTAATCCAAAAATTATCTTTAATCCAATCATTCTAGTTTTTTGGGTTATTCCATTCCCACGTCTACCTTAGTTGGGAAAATATTAAATCTAAGCTTGTATCATTCACCCTATTTGGGGAAAATTAAATCTCATATCTTATTTTAATATGTTTTATTTCTAATACATCCCCTTTCATGTATCCTTGATTGGGGGAACCATCCAACTATCAATACCATTTAGAGTTCACAAATGGATTTGGACTTTATTACTGATAACATGATTTCTATTTATTTTATTTTCATTTTTTAGTTTGTTTGTGCATTTGATTTTTTTTACTATTATGCTTGGACTCAATCCAAGTGTGTCAATAAGTTCATAAAAGTTTTTCCATATCATGGTGATTTGTTTTGTATGTAATTTAGTCTATCGATCAGTATATAATGATAAATGTCATTTTGATTTTTACATATCATGGTGACTTCTTATCATTTATTTATTGAATCAAGGGTTAGTAATTATGCACATTGTTGTTAGGTCATCATGGTGTTTTATATGCTAGTTCATAGCATTATGTGCAACATAAAAAATCAAGTTGCAAAATATACTTGGAGACGTGTTAATGTGGTATTTCATTCTATTGTATAATAATATATTTTAAAATCAATTCATATTTTCCATTATTAATCTTCATCAATCATAATATATTCATCTTCATCATTTCTCATAACATTCTTCCATTTTTTGGGGGGATTACCATGACCTAATACCTATTTGGATAATTTAGATAGTGTTTATTTATAAGGAGTTTATGAATCAACTCAACCACCAACATTAACCATTATTCCCATTTATATTATCCACTTACTCTAACTAAACAACCTAAATTCCTATATGTTTCTTCAAATCCTCTAAAAATCTAATCACATCACTCTTCAATCATTATTACATAATCCTTCAATATTCATTATTTAAACATTGGGGCATCCTAATGTGACCATGTTTTTATATTCTTCATTATTTGAAAAAAATTACACCATTAACACATACATTTGGGTCAAAATATTAATTTCTTATCATCCATAAGAATTATCATATTTAATAAATGAAATATGCTGAATACCGTATCTATGTTAAATTGTGCAAGAGGTTAACATCCAACTTGTTTGGGGGAATTTAAAGTGTGTAGTGTATCTTAGGATTTATCTTTCCCAACTTCACCCTAGTTTGGGAAAATCCATCCATCATCAAAAATAAAATCATGAAAGCATTATGTTGCCTAGGTTAATCTCATCCACATGTTACTTTCATCAATCATCATCACATCTTGCATCCCACCCCTTTTTCTTCAAATCCCAACCATTGATTCTTCCATTCAATTTTTTTTCACTCTTTTTGGATATCCCATTCCCATTTTTCAACCTCACATTCAAATTTATGGTAGTCATCCATCACAATATTCCATCACCATCATCTTATTTTTCATCCAAATTTTCTAGCTTCTAATTTATTTGAAAATTTGTTACTCCAAACATTGTATTTCACAATCTGCTTTCAAATAGGGTTAAAATGTGGAGACTTAAAATATAAAACTTTTTTAACTTATAACCATCTCACTAATGTAGGATAACGCCACCCTTAATTATCTAATCAATTATTCTATCCATCTAACATCTCTAGTCGATTGACTATTCATCCCCATTGATTAAGTAATATGTTATTGCATGATAGAATCCAATTATAAAAGAATCATAAAACATCAAATTAATTAATATATTATTGTTAATTATCTAATCTCATCAATAATGGAAAATTATGAAACACATAACTACTATTTTTATAAGTCAATAATGTTATTTTCCATATCAAGTTCATGAAATCATCCCCATGACATCACCATCCTCTTTTCAAGGAAAAATTAATGTAATGAGAGAATTTTGAAACCAAGATATGACATGTTATTACACACTCTAATTCCACATAAATTCATCCTCTTACACTTTCCAAACCTTCATGAGTAGATTACTACACACACAATCTATCTCATTTTTGAGGTGTAGGACATTTATAAACAATTGATCTTAGGATTTATCCAATTATTTGGAATCACTCATAAAAGATATAAATAAAGGGACCCCATCCATTATTATCAAGATTTAAATACTCAAATAATCACTACTAAAATATCCATAGAAAAGCTTCAATCACATCCATCACATGTCATCAAATTGTTAAATTATTAATGGGTTATACTGTCAAATTATCCAAAAACCCTATACAAGCCTTTTAAAACTAAATCTAAGCACCACCACACTTTTTTTAAAGGATATCACAAAAAAAATTATAACCATTTATGTTTTTTTTTTTTTTTTTTTTTTTTTTTTTTTTTTTTTTTTTTTTTCTGTCTTCTTCATTTTACTCAATCTCAGATCCATGCCTAGATTATAAGTATCCTTAAATTATTTTTTATTTCATAGTAACCATAAAAATAACCTTTATAATCATGTGTTACAAATATAAATTTTTATTATAAATACAACAATCCACTAACGCTACTAAATTTCTTAATAAGAATAAATATAGCTCAATATAGTTATGTTTAATACACAATCATGTGGATTTACTCAGCCCCAAGATACCAAAAAACAAACTATAAACAAATAAATAACAATTCCCTTACCTCAAAAAATAACAGCTGACATCCAACTAAGCCATTACTAAGATTAAAAATAAAGTTTTACAACCATTTATCTCTTTTATCACCATAATCATGGTTCACTATATGGATCTTATGTTTTACAATAATAACACTATCCATACTTAAAATATTATATTTATATTATATAACTCAGGTATAAACAACATAAATCTCCCCAAATATAATTAGTAATAAAATATAAACTATGATTGAGTTTAACTCTAAATAGACTGGGAGAGTAACATCTATATTAAAGCATAATATTTCAATAACATGATAGTTTAATCCCTATGTATTTATATTATAATGATAACACATATAACATTAAAATATTGAATATTCAGTTAGTAACCAACTAAAGTAAGTTTATGAAAAATTAAAAATACAAAATTTTAAAAACTCAATTCATGAATATATAGTTAATCTCAACTCAAGTCAAAATGGTTACAAACAAATGAATATATAGAATAAATTGACTTAATCTCTTCACTACTTAAAACCAAGATATATAAAAATAAATATAACTGATCATAATGTCATGCTTGACTCTAATGTGATCTCATTTCAATATTGTTTCCATGAACTGAATATGCCATTGTCAATCATGCATAGTTGATTGAAGCTAGTTCATAGAGTGGAAAAATAGATTAGAATTTTCACACTAAAAATTTATTATAGAGTTGACACAAAAAGACTCTATGATGAAAAATAATTTTCACTCAAATGATATATAAATAATAAATATACTTTTATATCTTTTTGGAAACAAATAGACTTTTGTTTGATGGTTGAATGGCTATAACATCATATATTAGTAAATAAATAGTTAAAAAAACATAGGATTCAAAATTCTCATATGCTTCAAAATGAAGAGGTGAACATTTATAAATATAATAAAGGTGAATTACTTGCAAGTAAAACACACCAAACACACTAAAAAAATTGATTCACACCAAGACTTAAAAAAAATCATGACATCACACTAACTCGTGACATGTTTTGATAGTATTATGAAAGATGTGAACATTATTAGTGTCTATATAATTTAAAACAATAATGTTCCAAAAATAAACAAACTAAAACATAAGTAAAGTATAATGATATATTCCAACTACATTTCTATCAATGTCAAATTATTTGATGCTACTTACTAATATTCTAGATTATCATCATCTTTAATAGATTAAGAATCATTATATGGTGGATTTTCAAAAAAGAGGAGGTATATATATCTATGGCATTGAATAATGACTCCATTTAAAATAATATTTAAATCATTTCAACAAAAAACATATGTTGGTTGAATGACAACTTGACCTTCTTTGATTTTTATAGATGACTTCTAGTTGAATGTTCAATCATAGATAAGTCATTTGACTTTGTGAAACCTAACAAAATAAGGATATTCAATATAGTCAACCACATACTTAATTATTAACTTACCAATCCCATTGTGATTTTTTCTTGAATAACTACTTTATTTATTTATCAAATACTACTCTAAGTTCATTAACATGACTTTAAGAATGTACTCTAAGTAGATAAATTTGATTTATTAATTCAACCTTGATTATTTTAAACAAGAATCACATATCATATGTGGACCAATTTATCTGATTTAACATGAAAATATATACATCAATTGAATTGGGACCATGACATTCTATTGGCAAGGGAACCCTCTCCCAAATGAATATTTTCATGTATATACTAGTTCTAGTGGTTATTAACTTCATTTCCACTTACCTATTAACTCATTTTTTTTACCTAAAAAATCCACCTATTATCATACCATGTTTAAATTAATAGATAAATTATACTTTGGGGAAGCTGACTCCAAATATCAGATTCTAAATTAACTCTTCTCCATTTAAGTTTAGGTAGTGGATTTGGGATATAATAAAAACTTATTCTGATTGGATATCTCCAAGATTTCACTATGGGAATTCCTATGTCATGTGAATTTAAGCTTCTCAAAGTTTCTCAACAAAACATATTCAAATTTGCCATTTCTCTTGTTAAGTCATCATGAAGGCAATTTTTTTATTCACCAAGAATGTAATGCCATTTAAACCTATATTGTGAAAAAATATGTTTCCACCAATAAGATTAACCATGGTAAAAAATTTATTTATTTTATTATTAATTATGATAAAAATCATTTAGGCAATAATATACTCCACCATTTTTAGACACCTTTAGCAATGTATAAAATTTCTCTTTCATAAGGCCAATAATTTAATTCATGATTTTTGAATTGACCAAAATTATACATTGAGAGTTTTTCACTACCATGATTTTAAAAATGTAATTTTAGAGCCCAAATTTACATAGAATAATATTTTTTCATAATAAAATTATATGTAAGACATGGCTCTAATGTAGGCAGATTTAAACAATATTTGTTTTAGAATTTGAATAGATTTGGTAGCATAACATGACATGTGAAAGTATTGTATTTCATAGAAACTATAATAGGATTTGGTTTGGTGCACGACACTTATATAAAATTATTTACATAATTTATACATCCACATAAACTTTGACATTTCTAAGAATTTTAATTTATCACAAAAGAATTGAATTTTATCACATACATGATTCAACATTTGAATTCTTTCATTTTAAGCAGATATCAAAAAAAAAATCTAAAATAACTATTTATTTTTAGGATCATTAGACAATCATATTACATGTTTCTCAACTAAGTCTATAAAAAATATAATCGATGACTATGTTCTTCATATGAATTTTAAAATATCAATAATTGATAAAAATATTTTTTTATAAACTAATAATATGAACTAAATATATTATCCATTATTTTTTGAAATTATTTTGAGACATTTTTTAATAAATTATAAAACACTTATTAAAATTTATTCCTAACTTTGTTATCTTCTTTGTTTAATACTATCTTTCAACTTTAGACAAGGCGATTATGAATTATATGGATTTCAGCTTCTTGAGAAATGTTATCCCATTTTTGTAGAGGATATTTTATACAAAATGTATTAATCCTTTAATATTTATTCCTCAAACTAAGAAGGAACCTTAAAATTTAATTATTTTAAGATTTGTCTTTTATCCTTGGCCTTTTATAATTTTTTCTCCTAAAACATAATTTATCAAAGAGTTGGATCTTTTCATTGTTCATTTAATTTTTTCTTGGACAATTTATTTTTGAAGATGTGGCACTAAACACTTTATAATACCAATATTTGTCACTAATTTTTTTTAATTGTATAATGACCTAAGTAATCCATGAAATGACCACCTAGACCAATCTCATACTAAGTATCCTAAACTTGGTAAAAATAATTATGTACAAAATCATTTCCTATGTACATGGAGGCATTATTTATAAGTAACGGTAATTTTATCACACCATTAATTTTACTAGTATACAATGGGTTTACGTAACAAACCAAATATTTGAATTTTTTTTATTAGTAAAATTTAAGTTGGTATAAAAAATGCACCATTTTTTTAAATCTAGACTACATATATACATCAATTGAAATAGGTATATATTCATACAAATTCACTTTCATAATATATTTAATATGATGCTAACTATATCTATTGACAATAGAGGAAAAATGAGTGACTTGTGGTTTAAATAGATTTAGCAACACAACTAAATTTCTATAAGGTGTTAGGGATTTTGAGTCTTTGAGAGGATTATAGGTAGATATATTGATTGGTTTCCACTCATACCCAATAACCGAAGAAGATGAACTTTCTTCATTTAATTTAGTTATATATTTTGTCTCTAATCCTTATTCAGACATATACTATGGAGATGCATTCTCCCATTTAGGAATATCTATTTATCATTCACAACCACCAATAAAAATGTGATGAAAAACATTTATTTTATATATTAATAAATGTATAAATCTAATTTAACCATATTTATATAAACTTAAAAATTAAAAGACTATTGTTGTATAATAATACACAGTTAAAACAAGAATCATCAATATCTTCGTCTATTGCAAATAGCTCAATCCCTTTTTCAATACATTCACAAAAAAAATTGTTCTTTCTCTAC
>JARHVA010011072.1:47500-52500 GCA_037957365.1 Torreya grandis
ATGACTATACCTTGGTGGATTTTCAGTTAGAATAGGTTGATTATTGAGGAAAATTACATCATAGTATGGTTCATGATCCCATCACCTCATCCAATACTATACATAAACAATACATGTATTTAGGGGTAGTAAGGATGTTTACAAGCAAAATACATTCATATAAAATAAGAAGTTAGAGCTTTACATGATTAACATAACCAAAAAAAAGTAAAATGCTTTCATATCATACAATAATGCACATGTACTAAAGGAAAATACAATAATAAGGCACACATGTGGGTGAAAAGGTTGGTAGATTATGCTAAGGTATTCCACATCATCACACTTCAACACACTAAATTATAAAGTATAAAGATCTATGGTCCTCATTGGTTTATCCAATGTTTGAATTTCATCTGAGATGACATAAAATATCAAACATGTAACATCATTCTCAATTTTGAGGATCTCAAGTCCATCGACACCATCCTTCTAGGAAGGTGTGTTTCAACATAGCCCATAATATACATTGATGAATCATGGAAGGTTACCAAATTAGTTCACATCTCATGGATTAGATGGATCACACTATCTACTAACAAGAAGAGATTTTAGAAACCTCCTTACTTTCCCAAACAAGTCACATTCACCCCCTAGGCCCTCTAGATTCAAGCTACATATTTGGACCTCCCAGAACTATTATATCTCAATCATCATAAAGTAGGCTACCCATACATGCCACCAATGATCATCAAATATGGTTTCATAATTCCAAAAAAAAACTCTATCATTATCCTTCCAATTGAATCGTGTCAACAAACCGAAGGTTGTCTAGTAAATCTTATTTTAATGCAACATAAAATTGGAAAAAGATGCACTCAACTAAGGATCTAGGTGAATATTATGCATCAACATGGAAATCATAGGTTCCACAACCATAATATAGCTACAATCATAAAATAAATCCTCATGGATGTAAATTATATATAACCATGAGTATCATGACATCCTCATGGATGTCAAAAATCAATCCAAAAATAAGTAATCATGACATAAACATAAAACATAACTAGGTGCATCATAGCCTCCTTATGGGATTAATACATACCCATTATCAATAACCACATCATGGAATCAAAACACATAACAACACAATCAATATCTTTTAGCCTCTCGAGTGACAAAAATTCAAGCTCATTCGCTCACTCAAAAGGCAAAAGTCACATAACAACCCAAGCCAAAATTTAGTTGAATATACATCTAATCTTAGTACTTTAGTATTATTATGTATAATACTTAATCACTTCTAGGGTACTGTGGTTGAAAGTCAGCCAACCATAACTGAGTTTCCAACTTGAACCCTAGTCCAAACTTAGACTATAAGTGCATCACTTGGAAAAAACAATGTTACCAATAATTAAACACATTACCTAGCAATTTCATTTTTTGATGTAACCCATCTAGTGAAATAACACATAACATCTATTTACATCTAGATGAACTCATAGTTTATCCACACCATGTACCTACAATTGCTTACATTTACTATCAACAATTTACATCTAGATGAACTCGTAGTTTATCCACACCATATACTAATAAATAAGTAAGAGAAGCAAGGAACAACCCTTTGATGTTGCCACCAAACCATAGAGAATCTAACCAGACTGATAAAGACTATTTATGTTTCAGATCTCTAGCATGGCACAAATAAGTCAACCAAACTAATATAAACATATAGATATGAAGAAAACTATTACATACATGTAACAGTTCAACAAACCTTCACCAAGGCTTACCATCATGGTTCCCTAAATGAAATATTGCCTTGGAATGAGCTTGCCCAACCAGGAGTAACTCAACTCATGGAGGCATTTTTTCTCCATTCACAACTAATAAACTTATAAGTCATGCTATTTCCTTAATTCTAGCATCATTGAACTTATTCAACAAAATCAACTAGATAATCTATTAACTAATAATAAATTACAATAATCGCACCTATGGGGATAACAATGGTTATCACTACTATTCTTGCTTTTTAGCTCCATAAGGGCTTAGGACATTCCTATAATAAGAGGAAAATGCAAGTTTGACTAATTCACCCATGTAGACCATCTCCTAATACCCAAATTCGGCCTCCTATTTTGAGTCAAACCCTTGGTCTTCCTAGGATCATAAAGTTCCAAATGTCTAGTGAAGAGTTGCCTACACAATCCATCAAAAGGTACCAAACACTATTTCCCTTTATTCTAAGAGCATAGCCTTTACCACTTATCTCCTATTAACTTGCCCATACAAGTCAATAGTTAACAAGTGATGCTTACCCGAATGTAATAGAAAACCGGAAGGGTTAACCCAACGAAGGCAAAGGTAGAGAGCACAATCATCATAAAAAATTAAAATTCCATCAATCCAGTGTCATGCAACAACACCAATTCAAACAAAATAGCCATCACCCTCTTAGGTTCGTATACCCATGTGTATACACATCTTATAATAGCTATATCATCATATTTTTACACTCGAGTCTCATATTTGCTCAACATGAGTACCATCCAATCTGACTTATCCCTATTTTTTAAATCACTACATAATTAATTTAGGCATATTACGATTTCTAAACCTCACTTGGAGTACAATTGGGGTAACCTAATAGCAAGTACAACTTAATTTAGTTGTAAATTGATTTATCATTATTGTGACTTCCAAGAAGTTAGAAAAAATAACCATTATCCTCCAAAATACTCAAAGCATAGTCTCTAAGAATAGATGAAACAAACCCAAAAACAAAAATTGAGAATTATTAAAATAGTACATGATGGAATAGTGTGAAGAACCCACTATGCCACTCTACCATGCTTGAAGTATCAACACAATCCTACACCAGAATAGTTGTCAACCCAGAATGAATTTGGTCAACGAGATACTTATGCCATGATGACCATCACCAAAGGATTTTATAGAGAAAAGTATTGCCTAAAGTGTGAAACACCATTCAAGGGGTATTAGTGTGCATATGCACACTAATAATCTTTAAACCTTAGAAGGAAATCAATTTCCACCTCAAACCACCTAGGGATCCTCATTCCAATACGAACATCTAATAACCCTATATGGTTATGATTTGTCAACTCACTAGGCAAGAAGATTCACTCATGCCCACATGTACCCTTAACAAGGATGATGTCACATGGTAAGATTTTACATAATAGTGGGATATTTCATTAGCTATAATGAAACAAATAGTCTTGATAACAAAGAGCTACCATAATGGGTACCATAGGTCCAAAAAGGGTAACCAAGGTACCAACAAGCTAGGCTTTGGCTTATGCCAACCTTACAACATTCCAGGGTCTAGAAGTAGCTAACATCAATCTGCTACTACGGTGATCCAAGCATAAAACTTATGAATATATAACCTTATGTTCTCATAACTGAGGACCATTTTAGGTTATTACCTATAAAACCATGATGCCATGATTTATAACCTTAGGGGTTATTGAGCCCATACACTATTGATTCATGAATGCCATCCCACCATATATGGTCTAACAGGTAAAAAAAAAACATGGCATGAGATATTGCAAATTTCTAAATGTCAATAAGGACATTAAACATCTAGCCAAGCATAGTTCATGTGCATAAAAAGATCATGGCATCCTTAAAAGACCCATTAATCATGCATGAACACATCCATGAGAATTATTACCTAGTACAAAATGAACAACATCTAATAAAGTGTACCCATTTTAATTATGTTACCCAATTAAATTATATTAAAGAATTCCCAACTAAAGGTCCCCATATAACAATATTTCAACTCCTTGACTTAAGGACAAATAATGATTTAATCTAAAAGGGTAAGGATTCATTGAATGATAATTCATCTATTACACTAGTTACATTGTCATAAAACTAGACCACCTTTGGATATATAAATGAATAACCAGTTACCATAAAATCATTTCTTACACATGACCATCTAGGCATATTAAGAGCAATGTACCAAATTAGAATACGTTGAACAATGGAGTATCGACTCACAATTCTGGTTAATAATCATTTATTATGGTTGATTTCATTAATTGTCAGCTAAGAATAACCCAAACAATCAACTTGCTAGTTAACTGTGGTTCCATTCTTGCACTACCCATAAGCCATATTCATGATTTTTTGTTGTGGCTGAATTTACACCCTTGAAAGATAATATTTAACTCAACAATTTGCCTGCTACCTAATATTGGCATATGCCATTCAAAATGGAATACACTTGTATTATTATTCTAAACTATCAAGAGTACAATTAAAATTTACAAGGGCATCTATTTATTTTTATTCACAAGTTAATGTGGAAATATAACCTATTGAAAAATAACGTCATAAAAAATTCCCACAAGGCCAAATATAGTGCATTGAAATATAATTTATAGAGATTAAAAACATGATGTTGCCTTATTAAAACATGCATGAATACATATACAAAACAAATCTAGACACTTAATTGCTTAAGAAATAAGTGTTCCCATGATTATATTTGCTATTATATAGAACCAGAATGCTTCAAGCACCCTAAAATTGACCAACAGGAAAGTGGGTAAAATAATCATCTCACATACATGATTAAATAGATTAAATAAACAAGTAAAATTTACCCATTTATAATCATTCCAACCATGTTTATTATAGCCTCATAATCCAAACCATATAGGTATTCCTCCTCAAAATGAGGGAATGCCAAAACATGAACTTAACCATACTCATGGCTAAATCACCAGAACACACCAATTCTAATATAACATAATCTATCCTTAATAAGGATGTTGTCCATGGTAAAAATTAAACACTAATGAAAATAATGGCTGATAGCTTTTACATAACAATACAAATACAAGCCTAAAGACATTTGCATAAGGAACCCATCGTGTTTTTTTACAAGTAAAAATGATTTAAAAAAGCATTTAGTAAAATAAATGTGAACTATAATGATATATCTTTACATCAAGCTCAACCAGCAATTG
>JARHVA010011072.1:57500-96750 GCA_037957365.1 Torreya grandis
AATGCTTTCTAGGGTTCATCACATCTTTTTTGTTCCATGATGTCTAGGACTCTATTAGCAATAGGGATTCTACCATTGGCTAGGTATATCTAATTTAAGTCAACTTTGTGATTTCAATATTTTACCACAAGTTCATCATTTGCACAAAATTCTTTTTTGGCACCACTTTAGACATTCACATAGTGACAACCTTCTGTCGAAAGTCACTAGACATAGGGAGATTCTTCCACAAGCAGAAAGGGAAGCATCGTTAGTATTCCACATAGTGATGATCTTATCCCTAGAAATGATAGACATAAAATAGAATTTACCGTGTAAATTAAGGGAATCAGTGTTGGTCATCCATGCAATGATGACCTTCTACCCAAAATTGTTAGACACTAGAGAGTTTCTACCATGAGAGTGAAGGGAAGCAACATTGGTCTTCTATGAAATGATGACCCTCTACCTAGATTTGCCAGATGCAAAGGATTTTTCTGCCATGAATGGGAAGGGAAGCATCATCAGTCTTTTTCATAGTGACAACCTTCTACCTAGAAACACCAAACATAGAAGAGATTCTACCATGGGCACGAGTTGAAGCAACGTTAGTCTTTTGTGTAATAACAACCTTCTACCTATAATTACCTGACATAAGAGAGCTTATGTAATGAACATGAGGGGAAGCAATGTCGGTCTTTTTTGTAGCAATGACTTTCTACCTAGAATCCACAGACCCATTAGAGCTTCAACTAATTGCATGAAATTAATTAGTGATAGTCTTACACATAGTTAGGACTTTTTATCCAGACACTTTAAAACTAAGATAACTTTTTCCATGAGTAAGAAGAGGAGCGGGAGGACTCATTTCAAAAATATCAATAAATTCTACAAAAATCTTCACATTAAAACAAAATTATAATAATTAAATAAATTAAACATGAGTCCTAAGTATTAAGGCAATAGAGGTTTCAATTAGATTTCCAATATCAACTATATTATTCCAAAATGTATTCACAACACACATACTTAGAATTTTCAATGCTAAATGTAGGAGAAATCATTAATATAATTACAAAATTGCACTAACCATGCTAAATTCATTAATAAAAAGAAAAAGAACTCAACACAATCAATTTTCATAAACAACCTTGCGTATTTCCTCAAACCCAACTTACAAAAAAAAAACTAAAAATTAATAACAAACAATTCATTTACCTCAACAAATAATATTCAACATCTAGCTCAACCATTATCGAAATGAACAATAATGTTTTATAACTCTTTTTATTTTTTATAATCATAACCACAATTCACTATACGAATCTTATGTTATCCAATTTTAACACTATTTAATCATAAAATATTTTATTTATGATATGTAACTAAAGTATAAACAGTAAAAGTTCCCCCAAGTCAAATCAATAATCAAAGAGAAACTATAACTTACTTTAACTCAAAATATATGTATAGAGAGTAACATCCATATTGAAGGAATAATCATTCAATAATATGACATTCTACTCCCTATGTAATTATATTATAATGATATCACATATAAGAGTCAAATCATGAATATTTAGTCCAAAACCAAATAAAGTAAGTTTATAGACAATTGAATATATAGAATATTAAAATTTCAATTTATGAATATACAATTAATTTCATTCAAGTTAAAAGATTGAAAATAATTAAATGTATAGAATAAATTGACATGGTATATTAAATATATGAAATCAAGATAGAGAAAAATAAATACAATTAAACATAATGTTGTTCTTGATTGCAATGTGAGTTCATTTAAACAATGTTTCCACAAACTGAATATACCATTATATATCATGTATAACTAAATGAATCTAACTCAAATAGTGGAAAAACCCACCCTTTATATTTCTATGATCCCCACATTTGTGGTTCTAACCACTCCATCCATCATTTTGATGGTGGAGCGCAACATAAAGGATGGTGGTATATCTATAAGGTTATCCAAGTTTCCAATATCCATATCAAACAAACCTAACATGAAGGAAGCCATAAAACACAAAGTATTCACTTTTAATCCTTAAAGTGTTTATACCATTAAAACACAAATGAAAATCACTAATCACTCCCACACTTAAACATTTAGAGTTTTAATCACAAATAAACAACCCATAATACTCAAAGCATAATGCAACACTTTGATTACAAATTAATACATACAAATACCAATAACATTGAACAAACTATTGTAACCATGATAAAAGATTCCATCTTAAAATTTAGACAAAATCCCAAAATTCATTTTTTTTACATCTACATTACTTATAATACCTCTTAAATTCATAAAAAAATAACTGAAAAAATTTCAAAAATTAACTTACTAAGATGGAATTTCCAAATCTGCCTTCTCATTATTTTTGTTTTACCATGATTTTAACACCCTTATCCCCTATTAAAAAAAAATGAACATATTAAACATAAATACAACCCTCCAATGTCTAAAAGAAAAAATAATAACTCGGGTGTGGTTCAATAAGATGAATAAATCAACTTGTTGCTCCTCTATGTTCCCCACTATTATACCAAAATTGTAGGCTATCCGCCAAATAATCTCCACCTCGAAATTCAAAAGAAGCCATCGAACCCAAGAGATTGTTAGTGGAAATATATATATATTCCAAAATGTAACAGCGATAATTAAGGTTCCTAACCGAGTTCAAAAAATAATAATCACAATGACCGAGTGACAAAGGAAAACACGATAATCAATTTTTAAAAAAAATTGCATCAACCAAAACAAATTCTATGTCAAATTACCTCATGTTAAAGTCATTAACATGTCATTCATACAATGGCCCAGATACATTACCAGAACGTTTATTAAAAATGATAATCAAATAACGCAAGTCAATGTATTAATATTCATTTCAATTAATCGATAACAACAATAATGCTAATTCAAAACAAACAATATATAAACACACTATCATTTACAAGGTGACATTTTAATATATGAAAAAAAAATCCAAAATGATGATGAACGTAAGACTAGTATAAATAATAGGTGATCTAACCAAGCCCATGTATTGCATTAAATTATACTCTCATAAGGTTTAGATAAAGATCATAATTAACTATGATAAGGTTTAGATAAGATCATAATTATTTGATGAATTATAATATAAGTATTAAAATTTAATTTAAATAAAGAATGTAAATTAATTATAATAAAAAAAATGTGACATAAATTTAGACAAACATGTATATTTAATAAAGTAAATTAAATTGATGTTGCAATATAATAAATAATAAAAATAATAAAAATATATTTGCATTCAAACCAAGATTTTTAAATAATTAAGATTTAAAAGAAAGAAAATAAATTTAATAATACATACCATACTAAAAAAATATTGGCTTTTAAAAACTTAATTATTCCATACCTTTAATTTCAAAATATAATTGACTAGCCACACACACCAATGTATTTCAGGAACCATCAATCAATTATAACTCATTTTTAATATCCTATAGTCAAAAATACAAGACATTATTAGTATTTCTACCTATTATAACATTAAAAGTTCATATCCAAACAAACAAACGTAATATAAAAATCATCATTATATAAATAACATAATACTAAAATAATCCTATTGTTTTAATCATGTCCATGATCTACCCACTATGATAATTTAAACATCATAAAATGTGTCATGAAAATGTCAAATAAGAGTAACAAAAACTCTCAAATGGGTCTAAGGACCTCATTTATGGCATTTGTGAACAAGGTAAAAGTAAAAAAATGATCTTTAAGACTATAAAAAAATTTAATAGTCCTTAAAATGTAAGACTTAATTTGAGAATGGTATAATATTATTAGGATATGAAACAAATGAAGTAATCATCTAATGAATTAAATATACAAAATTGTTTTATCAAAATTGGTATATGTAAAATGTTATGTTACAACACTACAATGTATAATCTAGAGAATAGTATAACAATAATATAATTTACTGATTTGGAATTAATGTATTTTGTTAATTTTTTAATAATTATAAAGTGAAATGAGAAAATAATGAGTTGGAAACTACATCAGTAGGAGTAATCTGAGTTTGAAATTTTCTATGCAAAGTGAATTGGTGACTAGAAATAAGATTAAAAGGCGAAATCTAGGTCTGAACAATAACACCATGGACATGAAACTAGTGGGGTGGCACTTTTTTCAACTATGCACTGCTCGATTTCTCCTGTAGTTAGGAAATCATGGTTTCTAGGTTCTTTATATCTTCATCTATGGAGCCTGTATCTAGTGTGGGAGATTGTGATCATTTGAAGAAACCACTATGTGACTGGTTCTCCGTAACAAACCATAGATCCTTGACATGTTAATACTAAATAAAATTAATGGGAAAAAATGTGTTAATGGTTTTATTTTGGTGAGACCTCAAACACCCTATTTGTGTAGCATAGCCTACATATGAATACTTCGAAGAGGGATCAAACTTCATGTAGTTATTCCATGCTATAGTGGTGTGTGAATAGTTGGCATAATGTGTTAGATGTTAGTGTGATACTAATGTGATTAATTTCTTTAATTATGAATTTTGACCTATATAATGTATTAAAACATGAGCTCTAGGCTACTAGGGTTGTATTCAATCAGAATTGGTAGAAATAGGTACTTTTCCCTTAATGAGAAATTATGATTTTGATTATTTTTTATGTGGAAACCTCTGTATGTGTCAAATGATTTTATATGTTTTCATATAGTAATATCTATTAAATTAAATTGAATGCCTCTCATTATGGACATAGGATGACCTTCCTATAGCTTTTTAATTTCATAATTAGTCATTATTTGGAAGGAAGCAATGAGATGGGGTAAGGACACTATTATAGTGCTCTATAGTCCCTTATGACACTCCTATAAAATAGATGATTTGATTGTGTTGAGTGTTAGGTAGGGCCTAAAAGGTTTGTAAGGTTATAATAATATGGATTATTACATTTAAGGGTCGTTTATTAGCTTATATGAATGTGCAAGGTGGTCGAAAGTGATCAAAAGGGGACCTAAGATAAGTCTAGAGTTAAGTGTGTATACGAGTGGTCACATGTGCATAATTTAAATAAAATGTTAATTTATAAGTATACATTCCCCCCCCCCCCCCCCATCTTTTACTATATAAATGTATAAAAAATCAAAGTACTAGAGTAAATTTTAAAAAAGTACATATATGAACTTACCTATGAAGAAGAGTTCTCAATATCAACCACAATGTTGTATTATGTTCCATGCAAAAACTTGTAATGAAACATATGTAATTTCAATCTTTGCTTTAAAAAAAATCAAAAATTGAAAGGTAATGAACTATAGAGTGATAAGGAGTGAATATGCCTAATTATGTAAATGAACTATTGTGATTTTCTAGTGTAAAAGTTGTGTAAAAACTAGTTATTATGGTGAGTTGTACACTTTTATTTTCATTGACATTAAATAGCTTGTATTGGATTATGCATGCTAAAATACTCATAAATATGTTGGTGTGCTTAATAACTCAAGGTATTCTTGAATCCATCATCTCATAATAATAATAGTTAAGTAATTTCAAATCCATATATGAATCCCAATAGATATTTCTGGTGAAAAAAAATTGCGGATACTAGTGTAAATATTGGTCCAAATAGTAAACCAACCACTACAAATGGAATAAGATTCAATTCTCATGTAAAATTGGCAAAAAAATGCTACAAATGCTTGTTAAAATACTAAGTATAATGTGGGTATAGTGTATACAATGTGAAAAATCACATGAATTTGCATTCTATCTATAGGACTAGTGAAAATTTGAGCAATAAGGAAGAAATGTGTCATGTTCATGCCCCCAATTTTTATTTGGTGCGTATAGATCCTGAACTTGAGTAAAACAACTAATATTTTTAGGAAAAACATGTGTGCCATACTAGAACAACATGTCACACATGATTTCCACCAAAGTAAGCAAATTTGAGACGAAACTATATAGTTATAAGTAATTCTGGAAATTGATACTATGAAACTAATAAGTACTATTCTAAGTAAACTAAGATTTTGAGAAATTTTGGAAATGATTTTTTTATGAATTCGGATGACAATGATTATAATGACGCTATATTAGTGATCTCCTATCCAATGTTTTTCTCCTATACAACAAGACTTTATGTGTATTTGATAAGCTGGAAAATGTGTCAACTATGTAATCGTTGTTAAATCTTCTCTCTCTACTGATATAGGAAGTCTAGTCTCTAAGACAAGCCTCTATGAATCCCCCTCTTTTGAGGTGAGTTTTTTAACCTATATAAGAATTAAAATAAAAAGGTATGAAATAGTTATTATGATGTAAAAATGAAAATCTTAGTAATAATGACAACATGGAAAAGCATAACATCATTATGTATGTAAATTGAGCATAGCTAACATGTAATATGCATGTGAAAATAAGCATTCATATTAAGTGCGTCTATATATATGTGACAATGAACCACATATATAAGTGATAAATTGAGCATATAACATTGGACATAACTACTTAGGGAGGGATACATGATATACATAATGGCAATGGAAAGGCTACATGGATGCATTATGTCCATCATGGAAATAATTTTTTTGAGAAAATAAGAAAGCAAGGTGTCATCACCGTGACATACATAATAAAATATTACACACACAAAACATGAAAAATATAGTATAAATCTCAAGGGGATAATACAAGGGACACATTAAAATTACACACACTAAAATAGAAGGAACATACAAAGGCATGCTCAAATGCTCTGACATGCATAGAAGAAAAGAATGAAGGATTAGAACCACATAGAAGTACATGTGTAAATATCCACACATGAATAGAAGACACACACAAAGACATGTTAAAATGTCATTAAAAACATATAATCAAATACATATAGGCTTAGAACCACTTGGAATTGACATATTAAAATGTCTTCAAATACATACAATCAAAGACGTTGAGGCTTTAATCCACTCGAAAATGACATATTCAAAAGTACTCAAAGGATACATAGAATTCTTATAATATGTGAAGCTAGATAAATTAATTTATAGAGAATATATAAATATATAACTTTGAAAAATAAAATTTAAGTTATAAACTGAGTTTATTCAATAACTAAGGTAAGTAATAGTATATCATAATGTGAGTAAAAAATATTGAAATGAATAGTGATATGTAAAGAGATTTGATGTGAGTAAGATGATGTGGGAAAATAATGATATAACCTACGTGTACCATGCCCCCATTGAGATAATTTATTAATGTACATGTTGTAAGAACCCTATGTGTAGTTTGAAACTAATTGGTGACAATATGAGGTCACTAGGTGATCCGAGCAACACTTCAGGTGATAATTCAAGGGACAATTCTACCCTAATTGGTGGTAGAACTTTTGGGAACCATAAATTTTAAACCATAGCTCTATATTTTGTGTTTACTTATCAGATGGAATTACTTTATATATGTTTCCAATTCTATTTCCTCTCATTTCATAGTTTTCTATACATCTAGATGAATTCCAATGGTCTATGGTTGGTGTGGATGACCATCTCTTTCCACAAGATGTAGTGTTTCCATTTTTTATAGGATTGCACAATGGCATAGAGCTCCTTGTCATATGCTAGGTATTTCTTGACTTTATCATTGAAAGTTTCACTATGATATGCAATAGGACGGCCATGTTGCATGATGACAACTCCCATGGCATATTCAGATGCATCTATCAGCAACTCAAAAGGTTGATGCAAGTCTAGCAAGGGAAGAATAAGAGATGAACATAGTCTATTCTTCAAATTATCTTTATTGTATTTTGCCCCACCAAAATGCATCTTTAGCTCCTCCTTTAGTCACTTCATTTAGTGGCCAAGTAACATGTGAGAATCCAAGAACAAACTTGTGATAAAATTTTGAAGACACAAGAAGCTTCGAAGTTATATGAAGATCATTGGTGTAGGCTATCATTAAATAACCCAAATCTTCCTTGGGTCGACATGGACCCCTTCCTCATCCACAATGTACCCTAGGTACTAAATTTTTTTCATCCTGAATATGCACTTGTCGATATTTGCATACAACTTGTGCTTCTAAAGAGATTGAATCACCTTACAGACATGTTATAGATGTTCCTTCAATGTTCTTATGTATATGAGTATGTCATCTAGGTAGATAACCACTAATGACTTAGTGAAGGGTTGTAGGATGTTATCCATCATCCTCATGAAGGTTGCAGGTGTGTTAGTCAATACAAAAGGCATAACCAAACATTCAAAGAGCCCCTCTTTGGATTTGAATGCAGTATTCCAAACATCAGTGGGATCAATAGGAATTTGGTGATAGCCAAATTTGAGATCAATTTTGGTGAATAACTTCACACCACAGATTTGGTCTAGCAAGTCATCAATCTTGGGGAGGGGTAGTGATTATTTACATTGATTTTATTTAGGGATCGATAGTCAATGCAAAGCCTCCATATTCTATCCACCAGGATAATTGGGCTTCCACAAGGTGAAGAACTTGGATTGATGTGACCCTTTTGGATCAAGTCTTTAATCTAACAATGATTTGGGCAACACTTTAGGTGATAATTTGAGTGATGGTTCTACCCTAATTGGTGGTAAAACTTTTGAGAGCCATAACTGTTGAGCCATAACTTCATTTGACTCCTTATTTGAACCATTGGAAAGATAATAATGAGGAAAACATGATGAGATGGCACAAGATATGCTTGGTGTGTTGTGACCCCTAAAAAACCAATGGAAGTCCCTAAAATTTCAATTCTAATAGTGCTATCTAAAAATAGTAATTTTTCAAAATATTATGCTGATTTAAATCATGAAAGTCAAACCATTTCATCTCCCTCAAGATTGGTGAGCTTTCACATCCTCCTCCTACCTTCAAAATATATATAAATAAAGATGTAGCCCAAGAAGCAGATAAAACATCTCTTCCCAAAGATAAGCATATGTTTTTATTTGAAATCTTGTGATTAATAAAACATCTCTTCTTAGAGAAAGCATTATTATTGTGTTATTTTTATTTTCTTTAAATATCTTTCAAACAAAACCCCTGAGTTTTGCATCAATGTGCAGCCCTAATGGTTTGGCTTAGTGTCTTGTTTCCTCAATTTGAGTTCCTCATAATTTTGTAAACCACTTATATCTGTTACCACTTCCTTATATGATGAATTTTATACCTCAAAAAACCTTTAAAACTACAAATGTCTTCATTTTCTAGTAGCAAGACTGTACACATCAGTTTTAGGCTTGCTAGGCCTGATAATTTGTTAAGGATCTCCTTTGCATTCAATGATCCAATCACTCAAGAGAGACTAATAAAAATTAAAATCAATTAAATACTCTTTATTATCTCTCTTTCAAACCTATTCACAAGAATTTTTCATCATATTTGTGGTATCTTACTCATGGTCCTACCTGTAGGTAGTAGTCCTCCATTTTGACTATGTGAGAGAGTAGAATTTTATTTCATGATAACTTTATCCTCATTTATTAAAATTGATCATCTCTTACATTGAGTTTCAACCCCATTTTTACCTCATACTCTTTAAAGGTTCCTTAAAATGGGATTTTATGCTCAACCTACTCTATTTCTACAGTCAAGCTTGTAGGATACAATTGTGTATCTCTAACTGTGTGAACCTATTTAAGA
This sequence comes from Torreya grandis, assembly GCA_037957365.1. Classification (NCBI taxonomy): domain Eukaryota; kingdom Viridiplantae; phylum Streptophyta; class Pinopsida; order Cupressales; family Taxaceae; genus Torreya; species Torreya grandis. The sequence continues at coordinate 67,190 of JARHVA010011072.1, forward strand.
GGTAGGTTAGTACTCCATTATTTCCTTTAGTCATAAAATTTTTTATTAAATCTAATTTCCACTTATGACCCTATGAATATATTTTTTCTCATCACACCATCAGTACTTCTTCAAACCTTGCAGTCACAATAATGTTTTCATTATAGGCTTGATTGAGCCTATCTTCTTAGGGAGATGAGTTAATGTGTTAATCCTAGTTAGACCATACATTATCCATCCCCCATAATTCCTTATATTCTCCTATTAATCTTCAAAACTTCTCAATGCCTTCAACATATAATCCCAATAGTCCTTCATTTTTTAAGTTTTCCCAATAGGCCTGTAGGTGCCTAAATGAGAGCTTATGTTTCTAGGGTTAAGGATGAGAATGGTTTTTTGAGTATAGGGAAGTGAGGATAATGAGTGAAACACCACATAAAATTAATGGTAGATTAAATACATTTATTCCTTTAAAATAACCTGATGGTTCTCCATAATCACTACCATGACAACCTGTTCACACTTGCAAGGGAGGTTACTTTGTTTGAATGACAATCACCTTATAAATAAGATTTTAATGTTCATTAGATTGATAGTGTTTTAGTTGTTCTTGGGAGGTAAGGAAGAATTTAATGTATTAGATAACCCATCATACAACCCAAAATCATCATCCACTTCCATTTTCGTGCCTTGTAGACTCTGCAAACTACCTATAACCTATAAATGTGACAATCTTGGAGGTGTCCTTTCTCTCTAGACTCACACGTGTGAACTAGTGGTGTAGATTGAAATTTAAGGACCTTTTATAATTTTATAAGACATTTATAATCATTGGTTGCATCAAATAAACCAAATTTTCACTAAAACTATTAGAAAGATAACCCTGTGTGGGTGAAGAATACAAATATGGTTACTTCAGTTCTTAATGTTTGTTCATAAGTAAAAGGGTATAAATATAGAAACCAATACACAATATTATAATTCCATTAGACCCTCTTCCTCTAGCCAAGAGCATCAGTCACCATATTTTGTCTCTTATTTGTACTGAGGAAGAACTTGACTAGTTTTCTAAGGCTTCCAAAGAGATTGATGGAGAAAAGGTAATGGTTTTTGACCTATTTTACTTTAAAACTCAAATATTTACTTATATGATGCCTGATCTATGTCCCCTCTACATATTAATTAATTTTTCTGACCTTGACATGTTTGTACAAGTCTGTATAAGCCTAAAACACCTACAAAACTCTATTTTTACATGATTCAAATCTTAAACTACCATTGGAGGATGAAAGGAGGTAAAATAGTTTTCATAAAATAATTCAAAACATAAGGTACATCTAGGGAAGTTGAGAAGTCACATTTTTACATGTGTGGGGCCTATTTGGTGAATGAAATAAGGGTTTGGCTTCTAAAAGGAGATATTTTATGCATATGAACACCTTTACATTATAATAATATGGAAATTATACCAATTTCAGACGCATAATAATATAATTACACACCTAAACACCAATTTTCTAAAGTTGTATAATGGTGTGTTGACTCATATGAAAGTTTGAAGGACCATTTGATGACATTAGGGTTTAATTAAGGCTTGAAATAGGTATAAATAAGTAAGACATTGAAAAAAAACTTAGATACATCACTAAATAATATGTTAGGACTCTTATTAGGATTTTACACCCTTCACTATCATTATATCAAATTCCATTCTCAAGAAATGGCTAGGACAAGAAGAAATAGTATGAGAACTACAAACCTTTTTATTTTCCCAAATTACCTTAATTTATACTAAGAAACCTTAATTTTTTAAAAAAATAAAAGACCATTCACTACACTTAAAAATACCTTTGACACCCCTCCACTCACTCAATGACAACTGTGAAAACATAACATGTCACCTAAGGACTCAAAACATGTTATTATATGATGATCTCTAAAAGTAATATGTTTTACATACTATGACATCTTAATCAGTGCTAAAAAATTTTCAATAAGAATTTAAAAGACCACAAAAAATATCTAGACCACCATGTACAATATTGGATGGGTGTCATGAAGAAGTTTTTTTGTTATAGGGACTGAAAGTTGGCATGTCAGACCAAATTATCAACATCTACCTTAGCCACATAAATTTGGGTTAACTAATGAATTATAAATATCATCTCATGAAGGTTATATGTAATAAAATTAAAATGGACCTATCTTCTGTCATGTCCCCTTTTGATCAATATCAATAATCAATGCATACATAATGAACAATGGCCTCCATGAGAAACCCTTATACCCTCAAAAAGATATGCTTGCCCTAATTAGGGTTTCTTAAATTAGAATTAGGGTTTCTAATTAAAAATAGGCTAAATAATTAATATTTGATTAAATCAATCAAATATTAATATCTCCCTCAATACATGTCGGATCCACGAACCGATCGAAGCTAGTGAATCGGGGAGTGATTCCGCACATGATCATACCAAAATAAAGGCGCTCCGCTGCATATCAAATATCCCTAAAAAGTAGGAGCTCAGGCCCAATGTCTAAAATAACCTGAATGAAAACCAAATGTAGAAATTATGTGAATCAAAGTCAATCCAAGCTCCATTATGACCCTCTATCCATCCTATTAGCCTACGAAGGTCGCATAATAGGCTAATCATCAAATCTGTCAATGTCCACAAAAAAGGGGACATGACAATCTGCCCCTCCAAAAATTGCTTGTCCCCAAGCAATCTCAGAACAATGGACCACTCACTCCACCTGGATCCCAAATGTAGTTATGCTCCGCACTGCTGTGAATCAATGTAAGTACCTGCAACCTCATCAGAAGTATAACAAAGAAAGACTCATAATCACACTGGCGTATGAAACTCCAATCTCCAAGATTAAAAATACCATATACAAGAGCATGTGAGAAACAAACTCTCAAAACATTATAACCCAAGTAGAATGGACAACTCAAACTACAAATTCCATCTGCAAGAGATGGTACCAATCCATCCCATAACTAATCTCTCTGTAAAGGTGGCACAACCAACTGTACCCCACTATCATCTATATGAGAATAATCAATATAGAGACTCGACTCTACTGGTATCTCAAATTCATCAAAATCAGGGACTCCCAAATCCTAAATATATGTGTTAGCCTCAACAACATGCTCCTCATCAGCAGCTACAAAAACATACTCATCACCAATACTCAATGTACTAACCTCTGAGTATACCTCCACACTCTGAATGCAAGCATCAGGCTCATCCTCACTGTCTAACACATGATCTGAACTCACCTTAAGACAAAGCTCATCCACAACATCCTCAACTACTCCTACCTATGAAGATACTGCAGATAAATCATTACCTGAAGATGTGTTAATATCTCCCTGTACTGGATCAGCCTGACTGTCTAACTCATCATGCAAGTTGCTGCATGTCATAGGGAAAGCACTACGATCCTTAGGCCTATTAATTAAACTCTTTAACCACTTACAAGCTCTATTTTTAATTAGAAACCCTAATTCTAATTTAAGAAACCTTAATCAGGGCAAGCATATCTTTTTGAGGGTATAAGGGTTTCTCATGGAGGCCATTGTTCATTATGTATGAATTGATTATTGAAATTGGAGAAATTCTTCTGTGAAGACTGAGCCAAGGGTTCCAAGATTCCATTTGTAGTGGAGAACATCAACTCTTCATTGTGTGCGATTCAGAGGTTGTGAAAGATCAGCCGATCTATTGCCAAATTGAGAGATAGCTTCATCCAGAAGTTATCACAGAGGTACAGATTTGAGAGATAGCTTCATCCAGAAGTTATTACAGAATTTCAGGGTTGAGAGATAACTTCACACAGAAGTTATTACAGATATTTCAGGTATTTATCTTTATTTAGTTTTTGATCCAATAAATTATACAGATAGAGATATTCTGTATTAGAATAGTATATCTTCAGATCAGGTGGTTCAACAATCAGGGGTTAAGAACAGACAGATTGGCGGCCATACTAAGTTCGTACAGGTCCGTACAGATTCCCACAGATACTGACACTGGCAGACAGAGATCCCCAGTGACCGACATCAGCCGTCTGAGGACCGACGTCGGTAGATAAGGACCTACAGAGACTGACATCGGTAGTATATCGACCGACACCGGCGACTGTGTGTTCGACACAGCAGGCCGAGACTTCCAGAATTGCAAGTTTATTCCCAGTTTGCATAATTTCAAGGTTTTAAGACCATATCTGTAATATTCTTTGATTTTCATAAGAAAGGACATCTATTGTAATCATCTGGATGAATGATAAGATCTGTGATTTGCCAGTTAAGAGACTATACTGTGGTTTATTTGTTTATTTAAATTTATTCTCAAAATTGTATCTTTGTTCAGAGTTTTTGTGTTTCTATATTCCCTGTTTGAAGGGGATATCACAGTGGTATCAGAGCTTTATTTGCTATATATTAGAGTTGTGTAGAGACAAAAAGAGGCCTTAAGTAAGGGACATCACATCTTCCCACAATATGTTCCTCATTCATCAAGACCCTTTATAGAGCCATCAGTTTACTACAAAGATTGGATAGTTATATGAAAACATAGGTATCATTATCTATAATTTTAAATCTTTTACCCCAATCTACTGACCTAATTCATGATAATGGACATTGAATCTATCATGAGGCCAACTATGGAGTTTTATATTTAACTATAATATAATTTATTCTTAGTAATCATGTCTTTTGGTATGATATTAAATTTTTGATTTATAATTGTCTTTTTATCATTGCCTTTTGTTTTAAATGATTTGGATTTTAATTCTTTTATAGATTTTTTATTCCTCCTCCATATGGATTTATAAATCCAACATGGTTGTTAAAAATGATTGTAACTAGAAAACATAGAATTGGTATCTAAGGAAAGAAACTTTGAGAGCATGGTATATATGATTTTTTGACTTGCTTGTTAAATAAGCATGTTATCTTAAAACTAACCTTTTTATTCCCAAAGTGGAATGAATATAAGGGGATCAAGGAGAATGAATATGAAATGATTGAGTTATCTCAAATCATAAAAATGAGCCAATGTGAGTAGGATATAATGATAGGTAAGTATGAATTTATATCATAAGAAGTAATGGATATGTAGGGAAACATGAAAAAATAGTTTGCTCTCAAGATGTTACTTTAGAATATAAAAGAAATATTTTGATAATATGAGATCACAATCCTTAATCATTGCCTTCATTGGTAATAAAAATACTTCATTTTAAATATTACTTTTAAAAATTAATAGATTTTATGAGGAATAATGGTCCTATCCAAGGTCTTACACTACAACTCATAAAAGACAAACCAAAAAGGGAAGAGATGTAGAAATATTGTGTGGAAGGCCTAGTCCTATCAATGGTATTACACTACAAATTAACAAATAAATAAATAATAATAATAAAGAATGAAAAATAAACTTGTAAATTGATAAATTCATGATCAAAGAGCATATGTAAACACTAAACTATGACAATAAAACATATTCATAAGGATGGTTAGGTCATATCCATGTTCCTACAATACAACTAATGAATTAAATAAAAGTAAATAAAAATATAATAAAGGACTAATGATAAGGGCTAAGCCTATGAAATAGTACTGATATAAATTGGAGACATGGAAAAAATATTTGTATTTATAGTATATGGAAGTATTAATAGAATTTAAATATTCAATCAAAACATTTCTTTAAAAAGTATGCATTAGTAGGTTCTTTGAAGACATGTCTATTAGTTTGTAATCTATAAATACTAGGTCCAATTATATTTATTATTCTTGACTAATTTTACCCCCTAGTCAAGTTGAGTCAACCCCCATGTACATTTGAACTTACATAGGACCCCATAGGTTGAAACATGTCTACCATGGTCATAAAATTATGACTTAACCTTAGTCTTGATTGTATAGTTCACCTCATTTCATAGCTTCCCACCTTTGGGACACATGGATAAATTGTATAGTTTCCTTCCAAAGACAAGTGTGTCAAATTAAAATTAAAATTTTATTATTTCAATAAGTTTTAGTTGTTATTTATGTAATTTAAAAACTTGTAGGTTGCATGTTAAAATAAAGAAGATCAGTTGAAAAAATAAGAGTTTCAATGGTTGTATGGACTATACAACATCCTTGAAATGTGTGTAATATTTAAGAGTGACCCTTAATCTCCCCAAAACTCTTTTCCACATTTATTTTTATTTTATAGTCTCCAAATTAGTAAAAATTGGTTCATGCATTTCATCACTCTCTTGACAAGTCAAGGCTAGTCAACTAGTTTTTTGTTGGTATGGATTGGATAGGTAGAGTTAAGATGAATTATTTTGGTTTATATTAACACTCCTAATGTCATTAAATTCCATGGAATTAGTTTTTATATTTGTGTATTTTACTTTATGAACCATCCCTAAGAATGGTAGTGATTCCTTATTGATTATGCATTCCTATCACCTGTAGGTTTCTTCATTTGCTTGTATGATCTGATGTTTTCAAGTGTTGAAATCATTCTTTAGGGAATTTTCTTCATCCTTAGATGGTTCTAAATTTTTTTAAACTTTGGGATATGGATATGCAAGTAGAATTATATTCTTTTTGTGGAAGTGTAAAACATTTTGGCCTACATGATGGTGTTTTTAAGTTACAGATTTTCATTCCCTATGAGTGGTTTAAAATCAAGTGTAATACATTTAAGTTATATTAATTAGGCATGGAAGGTCTTTTATCTATGAAAATATTTCCATTGAGAAACTTGGAGGCTGATCAAGATAGGTTTCTCAAGACATGAGCAAAGAATTCTCAAAGCTCTAATGAATATAGTTATTTATAGTCACCTTTGAGATTAGTGCAAGTAGTTAGAGGACTATTAAAGCTCAAGAAATAAGTTAAATGTACTTAATGGATTGAAATATGTTTCTCAAGTAATCCAAGGATTATAGTGTTGTTTTTGTATTCAACTCACAACTTACAGTCATTCAAATCAAGAAAATATGCTAAAGGGCTAAGTTAATTTAATCTCTCTAATGAAGGGACCCAATTATACAAGCATCATCTATTGATGATCCTATCTGAGTCATGTGCAAGCTTAATGTGTGCCTCCTTCTACCCTATACCTGAATTTCATAACTTGAAATGAGTGAATGATTTATATGTTGAATAATACTAATGATTTAAATTGTATCAACTTTGGCAAGTGTTCATTTTAGGTATTCAATGTTACATAGTGTTTCTGAGTTTAAATAAACTTGTAGCTCACAGTGATATATAGCCTATTGAAGGTAATAATGTGGAAAAATTATTTCAAGAATTATATGGGTTCACTCATGTGAGGAATGGCCTAATATAAATCTATGTGATAGATGTAAATTCATGCATACCTATGATTACATACAAGAAGGCATCATGTTTGCTTAATGACATCTATAGTCTAACTATAGGTCTATAGTGTATTGTTGATGGTATGATCTATAGACATGAATGAAATAATTCTAGTATGAAATGATTGTAATTACCCCAAATTATATTAATATCATAAATTATAGTGTTCAAACTAAATTTACACCTATAGGGTCTCTCTAATTCCTCCCTAGTGGTCACCTACAGGTGACACAGTCTAATTTAGTCAGTATCATAGTCTAAGTTTAAGGAAGGTGCAAGTGTGAAAGGTTGGAAGTAGTGTGAGATAGATGAGCATGTTGAAACAAATATCAAACTAATAATATCACACTTTCACAAAATTCTCAAAGTTAGGAACATACAATATATAGTCATAATTCATGTTTTTAGGCCCACCAAGAATTCTTGCACAACCTATAGAAACTAGTAACCAATATTGAGTTTTTGAGGTGCTAAAGACACTAGGAGGATGACTAAGATTTGAAACTCTTTTCAAAGGGTCAACATCACCTAATCCAACTCTCCACGACTTCATTTAAGTTATATGAATAGGGAATATGCCCTTTGTTCTATCTCAAATAGAGGGTAATCCATACATAGTCAAAGTCTACATGTTAGTATGTAAAGAGAAAAAGGATGAAGAATAGAGTATTTTAATGATCATGGAATTATTTATACATTTTTTTTAAGTCTCAAGGAGAAAGAGAATACACTTACATTCAATAGGAACCTTCAAGTGAATTATATACTCAATCAGGCACAATTATGCCTATTAGACCTAAACTCATATAGATGACTTCATCGACCCATAAAAACCATTAGAGGATATCTAGAGTAGAATTTAATGTCATCATAAGCCATTGGTTTTCAAAGGGAACCACAAGAAATATAAATTTGACTTCAAACTACGTCATGGGTACTCATATTGCATAGAAAATCTCAAAGGGATAACTTCTTATGCTCACACCTATATAGAGGTATTTCATGGTGATCCAAGGAGTTGGGTATATTTGAAGGGGGTATCAAACTTACACTTAGTTTAATTGGTCTATATTTTCAACATCAAGATTTTAAGAACAATTCTTAATAGTCCAAGACACTACAAACCCTCATTCTAATCTAATGGTGAAGACATGAAGGATTTTGAATCCAAAAGGGGTTAGGTGACTAGATAAGTGTTTTAAAATGGTTTGGAACTCTTCCAACCTGCTCACCAACTAGTTATTCCTTACTATCTCTTGTATAGGTAGGCCAATTTTGGTTTTCTTAAATACTTATGTTTTCTACAAGTGTAGAAAGGACTTGTTGAATGGGAGTCATCAAAATATGTCTTTAGATACTTGCTCAACTCTCCATAATAATTTATTATCATATTTAATCATGAAATAATCTATAATAACACTCATTATAGGCAATTTGAGTGAGATGGTGAGAGGGTAGGGTGACCATCCAAGATTGGAAGTGAAACGTAGGTTTTGAGTTCCATGAAGGTATATTTGATATACTAAAGGATGAAGATGTCTTCAACATGTGTCCTAACACCTATGAAATTCATTCCCTTGATAAACTAAAATTCAATTTTGTGACAAATGTGAAGACCAATTTACGAAGGATTATGAGTGACTACTAATGAGTGAACACAAGTGTCAAAAATAAAACTATTAGCTAGGGAGGAATATGAAGACTAAGATTCCACATTTTCATGATAATGACAATGTGTCTAAAATACTTATATATGTTTCAAGTAGTCAATGGAGTTTTTCATCATCAAGATAGATTCAAAGAGGAAGCTGAAGAGTTTATACACTAGATTGAAGGAAGATGTCATTATTATGATGGAAAATTGTCCAAGAGGACCTAGTACCCTCTTTTCGACCTCACTCTATTGATTTTTAATTGGTTTCTCTAGTTTTAAACCTGACTTTATGACCTTTCCACTTATTTTCTTTTCTATTTTCCTTTTCTCTATAAATGTATGCCTTTTTGGCAATTGGAAAGTAGTACCTAGTTAGTATGGTGAAACCCTACTAGTTTGGAACATTTTCTTTCCTTTGAATAAGACATATGAGTATACAATATTGTACCTAAGTGTGTTAAGTGTTGTACATGGAGGTTATGTGATGAATATACTCTCCTTGCTTCCATGTTGCCCTTGCATGTTTTGTGTGATGGATATCTCTTCTAGCAGATCTTATAAAGTGTATATGTTTGTTGAGTCTATCTTGAAGTGTGATACAAAATATTAGTGTCTATTATCTTACCTTATTTTCACCCACCTCTAGTTGTGCATATCAATCTACCTCTATAACAATTACTAACACTAGAAGGACATAGAGTTTAGTTTAGTTTTAGTAGTCTACATCATTAGTGTATATGAAAGTGTGTTTGTGGACTAATATTTTGGTGTATCACCTCACTAGTATAGGTTTACTTTATATTATCTTATTACCTTGCCCCCTTGTAAGTGATTTATCGAGTTTAGTGTGTGATCTTAAGAGACTAATAAAGGTAACTAGATATTTAACCTATACACTTACCTCTAATATAGGCAACCCACATACCTAGAGGTAATCGTATGTTGTCCAACTATGGGAGAGGTTTGAACACCCTCTCCTAGGGTGAAATATTTGGCTATAACACTTATGACATCTCCTATGGAACCAAGGTCCTAAAGAGTAGAATAATTTTTGGTGTGTTCATCTTACTATTAACTTTTGGAAGCATTCAAGAAAACAGCAATGGTGACTCCAAAGTGAAATCATCTGTTAGTGATCATCATAGGTACTTATTTAAAAATATTTTGATCAATTTTTATATTTAATTTGATTAATGAATTTGATATGGATGGACATGTTGAGAACTCTTTCTATACACAGCCTTATTAAAGAATTTATCCACCCTATGGCCAACCCATTCCTCCTCCATATAGTTATGAAGTTGTTGGAGAGATGAGGTTAAGTATCTTAAATAATAAAAAAAGATTTTAAGATGTAAAATATTGAAGAATAAATCAAATATCTTAAAAGGAAAATTCTTGAAAACATTCTTCCTCAATAGACCTATCCATCCTACCAAACTCCTATACAATCTTATCAAATTAAATACCAAAACCCATAATCTTCTCCTCCTCCTCAAATTACACCACAAGAAAGTTCCTTACTATCACTCATGATTAAATTATTAGAATCAAAAAGATTGATTAGAAAATGGGATGGAGAGCTTGTGGTGATGCCTAGTCATTCTATAGAGAAGCTGAGAAAGGCAGTTCATTTCCTTTTGAGTAAGTGGATGTTGGTAGATAAATAAAATAATAATGTCATTAGTGGATACTTAGATAAATAATATAATATGGGAAATTTAAGAAGCTGAGAGGCAGAGTGTAGGTGTAAAGAGCCTCATGAAAGCTATAAAGGAAGTGAAAGTTTGTTTGAAGAACAAGTATATGTATCCCATCCTTAAGTGTTTCCATATTATATATGTCAATATTATAATTAATCTCACTCTTATGATGATATAATTCAATCTCCAAAAGATCCTATCCAATCCTAAATAGAGATTAGTAGCCTCAATGTCCCAACTTGGAACCAAGAGATGTATGTCCATGAAAAAAAGAATGCTTTTGATAAAAATCCATTGCCTCATCTTCACAAAAATATATCTACACCATTTTATAAATAAATCCAAGAATATTTTCAACATTAAATAAAATACGTGGTGGATGTAGTGGAGGTTAAATTTTTAGCTATGGATGAGTGTCAAGAAGATAATGAGAATACTGAGGTACTTATTGAAGAAGGTGACATGTCTATAACCCAACAGAACCTTCTCTCCCTTCAAGATTTATTTAATGTGTTTCCATCCATCCACATATCCATTAATTATCCCACCATTACATCTCCTTCTCTCTCTCTAAATTATGAAATAATCTACCACCCTCATACCTCATCCCCTCTTAAAGGAGAACCTATCTTGTCAGAGGCCAAAAAAGAAGAGCAAGCTCAATATGTAGTAGCTCAAAATGTTGCGTGTGATGGTGAATAAGAGTTAATCATAGGTAATCCACTTAATGATAACAACTATAATTCATCATTCTTGAAAAATAAATATAATATATAGATGAATTTGAAACTTTTCATCAAGAACTTGATCAAGGTATGTGGCAGACCGATCAAGATATATTCAATGAAAATGAAATCTTTGATATTTTAGTCTTTGAAGGACAGAAAGATGAGTTTTTGGAGGTATAATGAAAGATCCTATTGAACAAACATATCTTAATTAATATATTCAGACAATCTATGATGACTTAGATAGTCATGGACATGACCAAAAGAAGAACTTTGAATGAGTGGTGGCTCTTAAGGAAAAAGAGAGCAAAGATATTTGGTTGTATCAAATTGAACTATTTAAGGAACTAATATAATATAATGACATCAATATTTCCTAATATAATATAATGACTAGGATTAGATTGAGTACATAAATCTCATTGATGAGCTTGATTAACTTGTAACTGATAAGAAATCTCATCTCATTGAGAGTACCATGGATGTCAAGAAAATATTCCTTGTTGAATCACCATTCGAAGTTGTAATTGAGGAGTTTCAAGAAGATGTTTAAGTTATTGAAGTGATTTAATAATTTACCTTCATAGGTGATTTATTTGAATCTTTCTTGAATGTATTAAAGATCGAGACAAAGAGGTTGATAAAAATTAAATAGTTGAAGACATCAAATCCCATGATAAATTGGAAACTTATCTCATGAATTAATTTATCTCATATAAAAAGATATGGTGACAATTTCCCATTTTGATCTAAGAGGAGAAACTTTCTTTAGGTTAATTTATACATAACTTAGTTTTCTTAAGTGTTGTTTGTGAATTTTCATATGTGTTTTTGAGAACATAGGTGTGTGTGTGTGTGTGTGTGTGTGTGTGTGTGTGTGTGTGTGTGTGTGTGTGTGTGTGTGTGTGTGTGTGTGTGTGTGTGTGTGTGTGTGTGTGTGTGTGTGTGTGTGTGTGTGTGTTTATCTTGATTTGAGTGTTCATTACCTTTTATATTTTTTGTGTGTGTTTGGTGTCCAATTAGAGGCTCATCAATGTCAAAATTGGTGTATAGGTGACTTCATATCCCAAGGATAGGATAAGGCAACTGGTCTTTATCATAGAAAGCATTCTACCACTAGGAACTCACCAAAATTTTGACTAATTTGACCCCCTAGTCAAATTAAGTTAGCCCCCATGTGAGTTTGAACTTACATAGGCCCCATAGGTTCAAATTTGTCTACCATGGTCATAAAAATATGACTTAGCCTTAGTCATGCTTGTATAATTCACATCATGTCATATCATGCCTCTTTTGAGCCACTTGGATAAATTGTATGGTTTTCTTCTAAAGACAAGTGTGCCAAATTGTAATTTAAAGTGTATGATGTTAGGAAGTATCAATTGTAAGTTTTTTAAATGAGAAAATTATAGGTTCCACATTGAAATCATGATGATCAATTAACAAAATAAGAGTTTTAGTGGTTATATAGGCTATACAATATCTTGGCACATGTGGCAACTTCAATAGTGATCCTTCATCTCCCCATAACTCATATCCACTTTTAGTTGAATTTTATAGTCTCCAATTTGAGTAAAATTGGTTCATCTATTCCATCACTCTTTTGGAAAGTCAAGGATAGTCAACTAGTTTTCTACTGGTATGGATTAGATAGGTAGAATCAATATGAATGATTTTGGTGGATGTTATCAATCCTAGTATAATTCAAATCCCTAGTATTAGTTTTAAAATTGGTGTATTATGCTTCATGAGCCATCCCTAAGAATGGAAATGACTCCTTATTTATTGTGCAATCCTCTAACCTACAAGTTTCTCAATTTGTTTGTATGATCTGATGTTTTCATGTTTTGAAATCATTATTTTAGGGTGTTTTATTCATCTTTAGATGGTTTTAAATGTTTTTTTACACATATTAATATTAATATTCAAGTAGAATCATCTTCCTTGTGTGGAATTGTTAAACTTCTTGGTCTGTAGGATGGTGTTTATAAGTTGCAGAGTTTCATTCCCTGACAATGGCTTAAAATCAATTATAATATGCATAAATTGTCTTATTAAGACATGAAAGGTCATTTATCCATGAAAATATTTCCATTGATAAAATTGTAGGTTGATCAAGATAGGTTTATAAAGACATGAGAAAATAATTATTAAATCAATAATGTATATAGGTATTTATAGTCACTTATGAGATTTGTATGGGTAGTTTGAGGACTATTCAAGCTCAAAAAATAGGTTGAACTTACTTCACAGCTTGAAATATGTTTCTCAAGTCATTAAAAAATTATAATGTTGAATTTGAAGTCAACTCATAACTTATATTTATTAAAATCAAGAAAAGATATTAAAGGGCTGAGTTACCTTAATCTCTCTAAAGAAGGGACCCTAATCTATAGGTGTCATCTATTGGTGAAGCTATATGAGGTTTGTGTGAGCCTAATATGTCTCTCGTTGTATCCTGAACTTGAATTTCACAACTTGACATGAATTAATTATTTCTAGGTCAATAAGATTGATAACTAAAATTATATCAACTTTGGAAAGTTTTCATTGTAGGTATTTAGTGATACATAGTGTTTTTAAGTTCAAATAAACATATAGCTCATAGTGATATATAGCCTAATAAAGGTAATAATGTGGAAACTTGATGTCAAGCATGAGATGGGTTTACCCATGTGAGGAATTGCCTAATATTATTCTATTTAATGATGGAGGTAAAGGCATTCATACATGTTATTACCTATAGGAAGGCCTCATATTCCCTAAATGACATCTACAATCTAACTGTAGTCCATAGTGCATTGATGATGGTATGATCTACATGCATAGATGAAATAATTATAATATTAAATGATATTAATGACCCCAAATGAGATTAATATCAAAAATTATATTGTTTAAACTCAATTGACACCTACAAGGTCTCTCCAATTCCTCCCCAATGGTCACTTACAAGTGACACAGTCTAACTTAATCTCCATCTTATTCTAAGATCAAGGAGGGTGCAAGCATGAAAGGTATCATGATAGTAGTGTGAGATAGAATAACATTTTGAAATAAATATCATAGTGATATTATCAAACATTCAAATAATTCTCATAGTCAGGAGTATACAATCTATATTCACAATTCAAGGTTTTAGTCCCACCAAGAATTCTTGCATAGTATACAGAAACTAGTAACCAATATTAATTGTTTGAGGTATTAAAGACTCTAAGAGGATGAATAATATTTTAAAATAATTTTAGAGTGTCAAAATTACCTAATAAAACTCTCCATAATTTCATTTTATTTAGATGAATAAGGGAGATGTCCTTGTTTTATCTCAAATAGAGGGCTTTCCACAAGTAATCAAAGTGTACATGTTAGTATGTATAGAGGAAAAGGATGAAGGAAAAAATATTGGAACGAGAATTTAATTATGTATACATATTTTTTAATTTTAAAAGATATATATAATACACATATAATTAATAGGAACCTTTAGGTGAGTTATATACTTAGTCAAGCATAGTTAGAACTATTAGGCCTAGACTAGGCCTAAAACCTAAATAGACCTAAACTCATCTTCATGACTTCATGGACCAATAAAAATAAATGAAAGATATCTATAGGGTAATTTAAGTTCATATTGAGTCATTTTTTTTTAGATGGAATTACAAGAATGTGTAATTTGACCTAGAACTACATCTGGGTTACTCAAATTGCATACAAAAGCTTGAAGGGCTAACCTATTATGCTCACACTTGTACAGAGGGATTACATGGTAATACAAGGAGTTGAATATATTTTAATGGGGTATCTATCCAAAATTTATTCAAATTGGTATGATGTTTCAATGACATGATTTTATGAACAATCCTTAACAATCCAAGACACTAAAACCCTCCTAAAACCCTCATTCTAACCTGATGGTGAAGACATGAAGGATTTTGCATCAAAAAGTGGTAAGTTTAATAGGGACATGTTTGTATAGTTTTATCAATCTTCCAGGCTCCTCACCA
Organism: Torreya grandis; assembly: GCA_037957365.1. Classification (NCBI taxonomy): domain Eukaryota; kingdom Viridiplantae; phylum Streptophyta; class Pinopsida; order Cupressales; family Taxaceae; genus Torreya; species Torreya grandis. Next base: position 82,660 of record JARHVA010011072.1, read on the forward strand.
ACTAGTTACTCTATATTTTTACTTATACAGATAGGCCCAATTCTAGTTTTTTTGTAGAATTTGATATTTTATACAGGTGAAAATAGGACTTGTTGAATGATATTAATTAAAAGAGGTCTTTATAGACTTGTTTAAACTTTATATACTCATATATATTCATATAAAACCTTGAAACACTCTCTGATAACACACTCATTATAGGTAGTCTAAGTGAGATGGTGAGAGGGCAAGGTGACCATATAAGATTGGAAGTGAGATGTAGGTTTTGAGTTACATTAAGTTATATTTTATATACCATAAGAAAAATGTGTCTTAAATAGGTGTCTTAACACATATTAAACTCATACCCTTGAGCAAATTAATTTCAATTGGGTGGCAAATGTGAAAACTAGTCTAGGAAGGCTAATGAGTGATTGTTAGGGAGTGAACAAAAGTGTCAAGAAGAAATCTATCAACTAGGGAGGAGTATGATGATTGTTACCATAAATTTTTCACCTTTTCGTGATAGTGAAAATGTGTCTAAAATACCTATGCTATTTTCATTTAGTCATTGGATGTCTTCGTCATCAAGACAGTTTGAAAGAGGATGGTGAAGAGTTTCTACACCAGATTGAGGGAATATGGCATACTTGTGATAGATGCTTGTTTTGGATGAATTCCTAGCCTCTTTTTCACCTCATTCACTTGATTTATAACTGGTTATATAGTTTTACACCTATATTTATGACCTTTCCACTTCTTTTCTTCTCTCTCTTCTCCTTTGCTCTATAAATGCATGCCTTTTTGGCAATTGTAAAGTATTACACACCGAGTATGGCAAAGCCCTTCTAGTTTGGTGCCTTGTATTTTTAGTTGAATAATACATATAAATTTTATTTTATCTCTACAATATTTTTCCTAATTGCGTTAAGTGGTGTACTTTGAGGTTAAGTGATGAATATGATCTCCTTATTTCCATGTTACCCTTGCATCTTTTATGTGATGGATATCTCTTATACCAGGTCTTATAAATATTGAGGTGTTTTCAATAATGTATCCAATGTGTCCAAGAGTTTTCATGACAGTTCAATGTTTCTATCTAGTGAATTAAAAAGTGTGCTTCAATAGTCATGCATGAATCTTTAGTGTTTGACTGGATAGGTAGGTTGATGGATGTGTTTGATGTTGTGATCATGTTGTAGAGTTCCAATGGGGTTTTAAAAGTCATTAAAGTGATTATAAAAGTTCTATGTTTCAATTTGGATAATCCTTGTGTTTTTTATGGTCATCTAGGCCTAGTTGGTCTTTTGTCAAATTAGGTTGAGTGAATAGAATAATGACATTAGTATTCACACGTGTGAAAGTATCAGATGGAGTTGGTCACATGGATCTGATCAGTTTTATGCAAAGATCATGTATTCCATGTTCTAAGTCGTGAATATATGATTCTCAAAAGATTTAATGTTTCAAATTTAGATTCTCAAGCATATTTCTCTATTCTCCATAGCCAAATTTGCATTAAAAAGTAACTATTGGAATTCAAATATTTGAATTTACAAACGAAAACTAGTCCTCACTATTTTGGATATAAATTTTGATTTTGGACAAATTTGATGGTGATATATAAATAAATTTTGTATAAAATTTCAAGGGAAATACAAAAAAAATAATTTGGAGGTTTTAATGTTCATAAACCTACATTTATTATGGTCAAAAGTTGACTATGGGTTTGACCATCTTCTACAAATGACCCGAGAAGGATACTTGAGTTCTTATTAATATAAATTAAATGTTTCTAGGTGAATTATCAATTGGAGAGTTTGGTATATTCCTTGAGTATTTTCTATATATATTTTATATGTTTGACCAATCTATTTTCTATATGAACAAATGTTCACAATTTGATTGCTTGTTCATTCATGGTGTTTTCATGAGGAAGGAAAATGATTGATAGGTCTTGCATATGCATAGCTGAGTAGGGATGAATTTTATAACTGTAGGGTGTCTCAAAGGTCATGTGGCAAGGATCTATGTGATTTTATATGGTCTTATGATCCTATTTTTGGTTGGTAAAGTGATACAGGTGTGAACAAGTCTCCATGACACCTATTAGGGATACTAAGACCTAATTGAAATATGTAGATGCTAAAGGGTGACCCATGGATGGTATGGTTGACATATGAAGGTGGTATTAATATATGTCTAAGTGTGATATAATCCTTAAGAGTTAATGAAAGTATTATGGCCAACTAAGAAGGTGATGGACAAGTATACTCTATAAAGATCTAAATCAAATGTGATGATTTCAAGAGTTATTAATATGAAGGATAGTGAAGTGTGAGTGTGATTAGTAGATGGATTGAAGGGAAGAGTAGGTAAAATAATGTGTACATGACCTATAGGTCATATTTATAATGTTATAATAGTGTTCTTTTAGGGTTTAAAATTGAAGATGAGTGAAGAAGTATAAAGTGATCCAAAAGAGTGTTTTGGATATAGTGTTTGTGTGTAAAGGCTTGAGAGAGTGAGAAGTATTCAAGAGAGGTGTTAGAAATTGTTTCTCCATTATATTGAAAGGAAATTATATTTTTTAATTTGTTGATATCATAAGTGTTGTGTGGGTGCTAAACATCGAGGACAAGTTGGTACTTGTTCATGACTTATGGGTGGTGCTCCTTACGAAGTACATGCTTCACTAAAATGTCTCATGTTTGTGATCATATATAGGATAAGTAGTCTAATTTTTATAGGATTTAGAATGGTTTATATCTCTTATTAGGGTTTCTCACATAATTCATGTGTTTTTTCTTGATCTTGCATTATTATTCTTTTTTATTGGTATGAATAACGTATATTATTTATAAATGATTGTGGTGATTTACTAATAGTTTGAAAGGATTGGAATTGAAGTTTGGATTATCTTGCATCATTGATTAATACCCACCTTAGTGATTGTACCTATAAAAATTGGTATCAGAGCCATACCTTATTTTCAAGTTTAATAACTTGAAGGTGATCATAGGTATAATAGAAGACAAAGAGGCTCAAACATATCTTCAAGGTGAACTAGTATGTGCCTTATCAATGATCAAGAGTCTGTAGGAAGAGAATAAAAGATTTAAGAGCATGATAGGAAGTAAAAAATAATACTTGAATTACTCTATATGTTATGAGATTAATGCAAGCATGGATGATGTGAAGACATAAATAGACATAATAGAATCAATAGTCAAGAATTTGCAAGATATGGTGGATAAAGGCTTGAGTCAAAGGATGGATAATTTATAAGGTAAATCTATGACATATATAGATTTTATTTTATCTAAAGATAAGAAAAATTATAGCTCTACTATATAATTCAAGGAGGAGAAGTCTTGGGTTATTGATGGTCAAGCAAAGGGGATGACTGACATGAACAACTATAGTTATATGTTTAATGGATACTTATATACTTGTAATGAATATGTTCATAGATATATGGACTATACTTACTCTTCAAGAATTATAAATGAGGTCTTATGTTATAATTGAAATCAACAGGGACATATAACTAAGTGCTAAAAGAGAGCCTTTTGGAAAAAATACATTCAAGTCATTGACACCATCAAATGGTTAAATAAAGACAAATCCAAGATTAAAGAAAATAAAAACCAGGTTTTAAATACTTCACTAATGGAGGAATCAATATTTTTTCCAACAAACTTACGTATTCAAGAGGATGAAACCGAGAAATGGTACATAGATATTGGATGCTCAAGTCATATGATAGGAGACAAGAGAAAGTTTATCTCTCTAAACAACCATAATTCAATTTCAATAAGATTTGATGACAATAATTTTTCTAACATCGTTAGGAAAGATGATAACAATTTTGCAAACATAGTTGGTAAGGGTTCTGTAAGTTTGGATAATGGCCATACTAGAATTGAAAATGTTCTATATGTAGAAGGTTTCAAACATAATATTTTAAGTGTTATCGAAATGTGTAAATGTAGAAGGTTGGAAACACAATATTTTAAGTGTTATCCAAATGTTTAAAAAAAGGAAATTATCTAATTTTTAATGATAAAGGGTATGAAGTGACAAGATCTAAGTCTAGTAAATAAGTTATAAACATTCATAATCTAGATAAAAACTTATATGTGTTTCATGAATTCAATAGAGAGGAGTTCTTCATGAATAAATTAGAGGAAAGATAGCTTTGGCATAGAATAATTGGACATCTAATATTTGAAAATTTAGTGAGGATCAGTTCAAAAGGGATAGTGAGTTATATGCCTAAAATCACTAATATTCATCATAATCTTTTCAAGGCATACCTTCATGAGAAGAAAACCAAAAGAAGATACAAACCTAAGGAGAATTCAACCATAGTTCCATTAGAGTTGATCCAAATTGACCTATGTAGACCTAAAGGAACTCAAGGCATTCAAGGTAACAACTACTTCATGATATGAATTAATGACTTCACTACGATTACTTGGATATATTTCCTTTTAGAGAAATCATAAGCATTTACAAAGTTTAAGGCATTCAAAGCTTTTGTTGAAAATGAAAAAGGATCAAGAATCATGGATGTGAGATTAGATAGAGGATGAGAATTTTGTTCTTATGAGTTTGATAACTTTTTTGAATAAAAATGAACTAAAAGATAATATTTTATTGCTAAGACACCCCAAAAGAATGGGGTAGTTGATATGAACAATAGAACTATCCAAGATATGACTACAACCATGCTTCAAGATTCCCAATTATTAGATGGTTTTTGGGAAGAGGATTCTAATACATTAGTTTAAATCTTAAAAACATTGAAAGTTGGATTAAATGGTCATGAGACTACATATGAGCTATGTAAGAATAGGGAAGCTAATGTTAAACACTTTAGAGTGCTTGGGAGCAAGTGTCTTATGAAGAGAGAAGAAGAAAATCTTGGTAAATTTGACTCAAGATTTGATGAAGGAATCTTATTATGTTATTCCTCCATAATTTTTTATTAAATGTTTTTCAATAAGAGACTCCTCAGATTTGTTGAAATTTATAATGTAAGAGTTGAAGAGGTAGGTGACATCAAGAAGCATAACTTTTAATTAAATGACACTAGTGAAAATTCTATTTCAAATAATGAAGGCATACTTGATCAATTAGATGATGTAGAGGAAGAGGAAAGGAATGACACTAAATCTCCTTCTAGAATAATATATAAGGGTCATCTAATTTACCATGTTATTAGAGATTTGAATGGTAGTTTGCAAACTAGAAGGAGAATTTTGGTCAATCAAAATCATCAAGACACAACTCTGTTATCAAAAGTTTAACCTAAAACATTATTAGAAGGTAATAAATTTCGAAATTTGACATGTGTAATGGATGAGGAAATTGATCAAATAGTAAAGAATGAAACACGAGATTTGGTACCTAAGCCAAAAGATAAAAATGTGATAGGAAACAAGTGGTTATTCAGAAACAAGATGAATGAGAAAGGAAAGGTCATAAGGAATACTAGACTAGTATGTAAAGGATATTCTAAAGTGTAAGGGACATATTTTTATGATACATTTTCTCTTGTGGAAAGAATGGAATAAATTAAATGCTTCTGATCTTATTGAAGATTCAAAGGTTTCAAAGTTTAAAAAATGGATGTTAAATTTTCTTTTCTAAATGGAAACATAGATGAAGAAATTTACATTGAGCTACCTAAAGGATTTTCCATGAAAATTTATTAGGATTATGTTTTAAAACTAAATAAGGATTTATATTGTCTTAAAAAATATCCTAAATCTTGGTATGAAATATTAGACAAGTATCTACTGAGTAAGGCTTCAAAAGAGGGGTAGTTGACACTTAATTTACACATCAAGATAGATGGCACTCATCAATTACTAATTTTAGTGTATGTCGATGACATAGTTTTTAGTTTTGATAAAGAAAACATGATTAGAGAGTTTTAATATTCTATTAAGACTAAGTTTAAAATGTTAATGTTGGGATAACTTTCCTTCTTTTTAGGATTGAAAATTAACCAACTTGATGTATGTATATTCATTTCATAGGCAAAATACATCAAAGATATTCTAAGTAAGTTTGACATGTTGGATTATAATCCAATGAATACTCCAATCATCATAAGGTGAAATTTAATTAAACAAGATGACTCACCAAAAGTTGATCAAACTTTGTATAGATCCATGATTGAAAGTCTCTCATACTCTACTACATCTAGGCCTGAAAACATACAAGTAGTAGGCCTTATAGGAAGGTTTTAAGATAACCCAAGATAATATCAATTGAAATAAGTCAAAATGATATTGATGTATCTCAAAATAATAATAAATTATGGTTTAGGGTACCTTAGGAACAAATAATTCACTCTAAGGACATACACTGATGCAGATTGGGTATGATGTGTGAAGGATAGAAGGAGTACCAGTGGCCATGTTTATTATGTGGGTGAATGTTTGGTGTCTTGGATAAGTAATAATCAATCCTAAATTTCTCTATAAACAATATAATCTATGTATATAGCTGCTACTTCATATTATACTCAAGTAATATGGATGAAACAAACCTTGGAAGACTATAAGGTAAGATAAAATGAGCCTTGTCCTATCTATTATGATAATACTAGTGTAATTAGTATCTCCAATAATCTTGTTATGCACTAAAAAACTAAACACATTCTTATTAGATATAATTTATTAAGAGAATAAGTGAGTAATCAAAGTGTTAAGTTGGAGTATATGCCTACAAATGAACAACTTGAAGATATTATGACTAAACTATTGATAAATGGCAACATTTGAATATATAATACAAATATTAAGATTCAAATACTTATTTATAAATAAATATAAGGTCACTAGATAAGGGTTAGAAATAAGTTCATGAGATTTCTCAAGAGTTTTTTAATGGAACTGTTTAAAAGACTCATTCAGGGACATTGGTCCTAAAAGCAATTTCCTGTCAACTTCTGATGCTTGATTTGGAAGGTCTAATCATGAATTATGAAGGTAAAGTTTGTTTAGAGTATTTATAGAATGTTTCCAAGTGTATTCCATGGATTTTCATGAATTGTATTGGTCAAAAGTAGCATTAATGGCCATTTGTTCCATTTGACCATTTGGTTAGTGTTCACTACCTAGTGAGTGCTAATCTTGCAAATTTGATGGTTTTGAGGTATAAAAAATTGTCCAAGAGGGGAGGCTAGATGAATTTTATGTGTTTAGGTGAAATAAGTTCTATGGATATGTCATAAGACTACCATGATCAATTTAATGTGTTTTTGCATAGTGATTATTGTGTACACAAGGTTTGCAGGCACATAATGATTGGTTTTAGGTGTCAAATGAAGATTGGTGAGTGTTCAAGATAAATTTGATGCATATAAAGGTGTTTTAACCTGATTTATATATTCTTTATGTGGTGTCAAGGTTTTAAAATTTCTTGAAGGCAAGATAAATTTTTTTTATGCCTCTTAGGTATCATAGTTTTTACATAAGGACTAGAAGGCTAGAAATCATTTCATGGTTATATGGGTTCCCATAGTATTCTTACCTCAAAAATGGGTCCAAAAGTGTGCATTGATGACCTAAAGGTTTGAGATAAGTTTTAGAATCTATAATTTATTAAAAGGTGGTATGTTGACCCTATTTGTTCTTGATGCCCTCATTTTTATACCATGTGAGTTGGTGGCCTTCCTAAGAGAGTTGAGACCTAAGGCTACTTTATCCATTAAAATGGCCAAAAGAATGCTCAAAAGTGTTTTCAAATCATCTATAGGTAAGTATTTTGTACTATGGTTAAGTATTTGTGAAAATGGAGGGCTAATTGGTAGGTTATTTTGTGAAAGAGCTATTATGTAGAGGAAGAGTTGGATGATCATTTTTAGAATGCATGAGGGGTCTTATTATCATATTATAGATATAAAATTCCAAGCCATGAAAGTGCATACATAGAAATTTATAGGCTCTAAAAGGTTTAGGTAGGGTTACTAGGCCTCTAGGCAAGACTACTATAAAGAAATGAACTTTTTGGTCATTTTAACCCAAATACCAAGGTTTATTTATTTTCATATGATTTTTTTAGTCTATTTTGAACATATTTCATGTTTTGAGAGTCACTTAAACATCTATTGGTGATCATGGATTTTACTTGTGAAAGAAATTTGAAAGCAATCATTAAATTTTATCTTGGTCAGAGATGGTTTAAAGGTTCTTAAGGTAAGCCTAAGGTCAGGTGATATGTGGAGTGCCTCTCAATAATTTTTAATGTGTTCTCACTTCCTTTTTTTATATTGTGTGTTTCTTTTTCATATAGTAGGGCATGGTCAAAATGGTGTGTTGTTAATGAGTAAGATTGTGAAAATCTAGTAAGGAATAGTATGCACAGTGATAGGGGAAGTTTCCATGATATATCAAAGGAGTTTCCATGTTGATGTTGGATTTGAAAACATTTGAAATTTTTTTATGTCCTTAGGAGAAACATGTAACCCCACTTTGTCATTTTGTCAAAGTGGGAAAAAGTGTTTACAAAGGAAGGAGTGTGTTCATAGCTTTGTGTTGGTGTTGACATCATTGAAAAAATCGGATATTGTTTATGTGTTTTCAATAATGTCTCCAAGGTGTCCAAGAGTTATCATGATGTGTCAAGGTTTTTAGTTAGTCAATGACAAAGTGTGCTTTAATATTCATGCATGGATCTTCAGTATTTGGTTAGATAGGTATGTTGATGGATGTATTTAATGATTTTATCATGTTGCATAGGTAATATAGGGTGTCAAGAGTTATTTAAGTGAGTATGTAAGTGTTAATTTTCCATTTGGATTATCCTTTTGCTTATTATGGTCATCTAGGCCTAGTTGGTCTTTTGGTAAATCAGGTTGAGTGAGCAAATTGTAGACATCAATATTCACACATGTGGAAGTATCATAAAGATTTTGTCCGTAGATATGATCCATCTTGATCCAATATCATATGGTATAATTTTTAGGTCATGGATATATGTTTATCAAAAGATATAATGTTTGAAATTTGGTTTCTCAAGCATATTTCTATGTTTTCCATACTTAGCCAAATTTGCATTAAAATGTGACCATTAGAAATCAAATATTTGAATTTACAAAGGAAAAATAGTCCTCACTATTTTGGACATAATTTTTGATGTTGGTATTAAAACAAGTGGTAGATCATTTCAAGGGCAATCCAGGAAAAGTAACTAGGTCATTTGACTAGCTATACACATGCATTTATTGCAATCCAAAGTTGATTGAGGGTTTGACCATCTTCTACAAATAACCATAGAAGGATATTTGATTTTTTATTGATAGTTATGGAATGTTTAAAGGTGAATTATTAATTATATATTATTTTATACTATATTAAGATCATCTATATAGATTTGGAGGTTTGACCAATCAATTTTTTGTATGAACAAATGCTCACAAGTTGAGTAGAACATGTGTTTTCATGAAGTCAAATGATTGATAGGTTTTTCATATGCATAGGTGCGTATAAATGAATTTAATAATTTTAGGGTGTATTAAGGGTCATTTTTTGAGTATATATGTTCTTTTATGTGTTCTTATGTTATTATTTTTTATCGTTAAATTGCTAAAGGGGTGAATAGGTCTCCATGAGACTTATAAGGGCTACTAAGGCCTAATTGAAGATGTAGCTACCAAATGTAGAAACAAGGGTGATATGGTTGAATTATGAAGGTTTTATTGAGATATTTATAATTTTTATATAAGCCTTAATATTTAAGGAAAGTATTATGGCCAACTAATAAGGTGATGGACAAGTATACTCTATAAAGTGCTAAATCAAATGTGATGATTTCAACAGTTCTTAATATGAAGGATAGTGAAGTGTGAGTGTGATTGGTGGATGTATTGAAGTACAATGAAGGTTGAGTAATATATGTATGACCTATATGTCATATTTATGATATTATAACAATGTTCTTATATGGTTAAATATTGAATATGAGAGAAGTATATAGTGATAAAAAAGGGTGTTTTGGATACATTATTTGTGTGTAAAGGATTGAGAGAGTGAGAAGGGTTAAAGAGAGGTATTAGAAATTATTTATAAATTATATTTAAAGGAAATAAAATTTATAAAGTTGTTGACATCAGAGGTGTTATGTGGGTACTCAATATATAGGATAAGTTCGTGCTTGTTCACAACTTAGGGGTAGGTGCTCCTTGTGAAGTGGGTGCTTCAATAAAAGGAATCATGTTTGTGATCATATTATAGGATGAGTAGTCCATGTGTTTTTATCCTTGGGAGTGGGTTTTATCCCCCATGAGGGTTTCTCAAATAATTTATGTGTTGTGTACTTGAACTTGTATTATCTGTATTGTTCATTGGTATGAATAAGTTATATAATTTATGAATGATTATGGTGATTGATTAACAGTTTGAAAGGATTGGAACTCAATTTTGGATTATCTTGAATCATTGATTCCCCACTCTTAGTGATTTTACCTCTAAAAATAAATTTTTATGTTTATTGAGTGTATCTTAAAGTGTGAGAGTGATTAGTACTTCATGTTATTTATAGATAATTACTAAAGAATGATTATACTTTATGTTATTTGTAGATGATTAATCAAAAATGAAATGGGTAACCTTTATAAAGGGTAAGTCTTAGGCATTTGAAAGATTCAAGATCTTTAGGGTCATGGTAGAGAATGAGATTGGATAAAAAAATCAAATGCTTAAGATATGATAGAGGTTGAGAATTCACCTCAAATGTGTTCATAGAATATTGTGAGAAGCATGGAACAAAAGGCATTACTATATCACAAGGAATCCATAGAATAATGGAGTTGCTGAAAGAAATAATAGGATAGTCAAGGAGATGGCTAGAACAATGTTAAAAGAGACCAAGTTACATGATGGATACTAGAGACAAGAAGTACAAATAGTAGTATATATATTTAATAGAGTTCAATTGAGAGTAAACATTGATAAAACCCCCTATGAATTATGGTATTGAAAACTTTCCTTATTAAGTATTTTAAAGTGTTTAGAATCAAATGATACATCAAGAAAAAATAAGACAAATTGAGAAGCTTTGAATCAAGATGTGATGAAGGAATATTTCTTGGTTTTTATACCTAAAGCAAAGCCTACATATGTTACAATAAAAGGCTAAAAAATATTGTAGAGAGTGTCAATGTCAGGGTTAAAGAAGGATTGAAACATGTTAAATGTGACAAATAAATCTATAATGAAGAATTAGATTATGAAGAGGAAGAAACTAATGAAGAGCATGAAGAAGTAAATGAAAAGGCACCTACAAGATTTGTTCAAAAGGATCATCTTATAGAGTAGATCATTGGCAATAAAAATTAAGGAATTTAGACAAGGAGAAGAGTTGTAATGAACAAAGAGCAAGAATTTTTTTCTCTAATATATGAAATTAAACCTAAGAGCTATGTTGAAGCTAGCAAGGATGAGAATTGGCTAAAATCCATGGAAGAAGAAGTAAGCCAAATTGAAAAGAACAAAACTTGGGAATTAGATATGAGACATTGAAACAAAAATGTAATAGATACAAAATGGGTCTTTAGAAACAAGCTCAATGAGGATGAAACTATTATAAGGAATAAGGCAAGATTGGTGTACAAAGGATATGCACAAGTTGAGGGCATAGATTTTCAGGAAACATTTTCTCTAGTTTTTAAATTGGAAGCCATAATAATGTTTTTACAATTCTTTATTTATAACAAGTTCAAAGTTTATCAAATAGATGTTATGTCTAATTTCTTGAATGGGAACTTAGAAGAGGAAGTTTACATAAAACAACCTAAAGGTTTTTATCTATGATAGGAAGAATATTATGTGTGAATACTAAAGAAAGATATGCACGGTCTAAAACAACCACCTAGAGCATGGTATTCAAGATTACACTAGCACTTGTAACAACAAGAATTAAATAAATGATGTTCGTACATTAATATGTACTTCAAATCAGAAGTTGAGCATATGTTAATTATTATTGTATATGTAGATGACATCATTTTTGGTGGTAGAAAAAATAGAATGTGTAAATATTTTTCTACTCAAATGTAAAATGAGTTTGATATGTCTATGCTTGGATAACTATCTTTATTCTTAGTTCTATAGATAGTAAAAACTAATGAAGGGATATTTATATCTCAAATCAAGTATGCTAAGAAAATACTCTATAAGTTTGTGATGAAAGACAATAAATGAGTAAGTAATCCCATGATAGCTATATACAAGTTGAATAAAGAGGATGATTCCCTTGATGGAAATCATACTATGTAGAGATCAATGATAGGTAGCTTTTTATACCTAATTTCATCAAGACCTGATATGATACAAGCAATATGCATGATTGAAATATTTCAATCTGATCCTAAATAATCACATGTCAATGCAGTGAAAATAATCTATAGATATATAAATATCATAATTGACTATGGCCTATGGTATCAAAAAAGTAAATATTTGAGTTTGATAGCATATACATATACATATTGGGTAGGAAGTGTGGATGATAGAAGAAATACTAGTGGTGGTACATTTTTTCTTGGAAATGAACTTGTTTCATGGGTGAGCTAAAAATAAGATTCAATTACTCTTTCTATAGTAGAATCAAATTATTTGGTAGCAATGGCATGTTGAACTCAAGTCTTGTGGATGAAGCAAAATATCAAAGACACCAAGATTGAATATAAATCACCTATCTCTATTTTTTGTGACAATTCAAGTACTATTAACATATCAAAGAATCTAGTGATATATTCTAGAACTAAGCACATACCAATCAAGTATCACTTCTTAATAGAAAAAGTTGTAGATCAAGAGGTCATAATGGAGTATGTGTTAATTTAGGATCAAGTTGTAGACATATTAACCAAACCTCTTCCAAAGGAAAATTTTGAGTATTTGAGATAAAATTTAGGAGTGGTGGCTCCTACATCACATGACTAGATCCTAGTGATAGGGCATGAGTCTAGGGGGGAGTATCACATAAGTCTTGTTAATACCTGGAATAAAAGATAAAAGGCAATTTAAGTATGCATATTTTTGCAAATTTATAATGAGTTTATTGTTGTATATTATTGGATAAACTCTTTTATATGATAAAGGGGGAGAAAAATTTGGAAAAAAGCTATGAGAAATTTGAAGAGTCCCTTTTCCCATTAATGTCAAAAGGGGTGAAAAAGTAAAAATGCTCTTTGTAAATGCTTGAAAGATTAGATCATATGTCCATGTTGTGTTTAGGAAAATTTAACATTGATTAAGGGGGAACAAGTTTGGTATGAACAATTTTAGCTCAAGTTCATTAGAAGCCAATGCAAGCAATGCTAGAGAAGGAGCAAAGTATTATAAAATCAAAGAATTTAGTTTTTCATCAATGCCAAAGGGGGATATTATTTTAAATATGATTGTCATTGATGTCAAAAGAGATATTTATGGCATGAGATTGGATAGAATAACATTTTTAATATTTACACAGTGCAAATTTGTCAAGATTTTATAGAGACCATTTTTGTAGGATTGAAGATTAATTTATTGAAGCTCTATTATGGGTTTTTTTTCATGCATCATATATATATATATGGTCCATAGTTTTATATTAAGATAAATGAGAATGAAAAATAATTTATTTTATCTCTAAAACATTATAGGGTTCTTAGTTAAACCCTAAGTATTTAATCCATGGTTTTCATAGGGTATGTTCTACTTCTAGGTTGACTAGATATAAACAAGAAATAGTTACTTAAGATATATATTAAGTCCTTATCATCATTTTGTAACCAGCCCCTTAGGCCTATTAATTATCATCTTGATTAGTGATTAAAGACCTGAATATTTCTTAAGTCTTAGACTTAATATTTATCCCAGCTTGATCAATGGTTAGCACTTAATTATATGTTGAAGATCCAATGAAGCATAACAAAGTTAATTTGTCAAAGGCACCTATGAGTAAACGTGATAGTGATAAGTGTCACAATCATAGAGATTACATATTAAATATATGAATCATTTTAAAGTCAAATAGTTAAGGATTAACATAGGAATGCCATGTCTCACAAGCATGGGGACTGAAAGTAAATTGCTCATAAGGCATGTG